>JABUIW010000156.1:3906916-3931040 GCA_013363375.1 Menidia beryllina
GTGTGTGTGTGTGTGTGTGTGTGTGTGTGTGTGTGTGTGTGTGTGTGCGTGTGTGCGTGTGTGCGTGTGCGCGTGTGTGCGTGTGTCCAGGCTGCTGCAGGCGGTGTGCTCTGCAGCAGTCAACGATGGAGTTGCATCAAGATGCTCTCAGCGCTGCATTTCTGAATGCTTATTATTCCCCTTAAACTGTACCGTAAAACAGATGTAATGCACTGACATTTATTTTAGCTTCTGCATTTTTCTAAATGGTGAAACTTGATTATCTAATGTAGTCTTGTTCAATTCCTGTTTTGTTTAGTTTTTTTTGCCAAACGCCATGATTCCACTGAGAAAACAGAAAATGCTCAAGTTGATTTTTTCTAGGTTAAAATGTTTTATTGAAGGCTGCATGGACTCATTTTAATTTTGTTGTTGTTTTGCGTTCGTTATTGTCGTTTAAAGGTCTCCTGAAGTTGTCCAGTATGTTTTTAACAGCACAATCCTAATTATCATGGTGAAGAGGTTCTAAGAAAATAATAAGAAAAACCCAGGCTGCTCTGGTTTTCTGAAATAAATAAATATGATCAGTCACTATGAAACAGGAACGTAAATACTTTTTAGTAATCTCCATTACTAAAAAGCAATAGTTGTTGTCCTGCAGGTTTTAATAGAAATATCAGGAGTAATTAATAGATAAGTTATCTGTCTATTTGGAATTTGAATAATGACAATTTCCAGCTGTCCTTTTACATCTAAAGGTAAACCTCACCTCCTTTGTGACATGCAGATAGTTGTTTCTGGATTGTTGCCCCATCTACATTTTTATTGATATTTATTTTCTAAAACAATTACATTTTGTGAAAGTATTACTAAATTATCATTTTGTCGGTGGATTATTGTTGTTTTTAGGTTTGTAATCCAATTTAAAATGTGTTAAGCAATATATGGTTGTTTTGGGAACCACAAGAAGCAATAACACTGTCACAAATAGGCTGTTGTTACTAAATGTGCCTTGTTTTATTAAACCGCTTACACAAAAATTATGCGTATTCTCTGATATCTCCTCATATTCAAGCACTGACATATTTAGATTCAATAGTCATACAGTGTCTCTACCGTATTTTGAAAAAAAAGGTATTACTTGAAGAAAAAAAATTCTAGGCATGTCACAGTGTTTCAACAGTTCTAACTTGCTCTGAACAGATTCCAGGATCACAGAACAACCCAGCAGAGATAGGCTGCGTTGTATCAGGACATGACCTCATTGCCATCTTTTTCTTCTTCTTTTTTCCCCTCACCAAACAGATCCTCATGGTATCGTTTGCCTGCTTAACCCGAGCAGGGATGGTACGTTCCCCAAGCTAACATCAAACACCGAGGTGCAGTTGTTATTTCATGGTTGCGTGCAGGCTGAACCAGGTCAGCTGCACTGGGCTACCGGCCTGCTGGTTGTGCTCGCAGCGTCCTCCAAACATTTATTATTTTCCCTCTGTACAGTTTGTTTTTCACCCATATTCTTTAGTTGCTCCAGAAATAGAATATGCGCTGGTGCCCAGATCCTTTTTTTCTTTTTTTTGTGGTGAAGCTTTCAATAAGAGTTTCTTGAAATTGCATGTTAAATGTGCTGCTCATAAGAGAAAATAGAAAATGTTTCATGTGGAAAATAACCTGAGCCTTTCAATAACATCATGCAATCACGTGCTTTCCAGTTAGGTTGGACATGAATAAGTGTCCAACCTAACTGTAATAAGTTAGGTTGCAGAATTCTCTTTAGGAACAGAGATGGCTACTTTGTTCTCTGTACCCTTGTATTGCTTTGTGTGAGCAGAGCAAGGATGAGAGTATGGGACCTTCCCCCTCTGACATTAGCGGGGGGTCAAATGTGCATGTAGGGCACCGAGCTCTCCACCTCCCCTCTCTCTGTGATGTTAAATGTCAACCAGCACCATCCACTGAAAGCAAGGTGAGCCTCCATTCTAATGCTTCTGCCAGGAGATCACCACGTCCGACACCCAGAGCCTCCCTTCTCTTGTGTAGAGGAATTAAAGCTGTAAAAGAAGGGAAATTTAGTGAGGCAATAACCTGCAGTTTCTTTTTTTGTGAAGTAGGTGGTCGTGGGGTTGTTCTGCCGAGAGGAAAGCCCCTGGCTTCAATGTCAGTGTAAGTCTAGGAGCTTAATCTTGATTTATTTCAGAAGGGTTTGTGTTAACAGCAACAAATGTAATGAATCCTCTGCGCTGGCTTTTGTGACCACAAAACAGTAATTGGATTAAACAAATGAGTCAATTTCGGACACAGGTGCTTGTCTTTCTGGAAATCATTTCGCTCTAATATAGGTAAATATCAGTAAATATCACTCTAATATAACTTGTGTTCCGGCACTGCTGCTTCACGTTGCTCCGTCACAGTTATTTTTCAGAGCTGCCGCAGCAGGAGTGATATGATCAGATTACTTATTTTATGAGAGACAGTGTGGATTAATATATAGCTCTAGTTCCACATTGCATGCTTATCCGGTTGTCTCTCTGATTTGAGATAGACCTCAGCGTTTGCATCTCACCCGAGGTGCATGCGAGGTTAGATGTGTATCTGCATCAGGGGCAGAAGGATTCTCACTCAGATGTGGGCAGCAGTCATGGCTTTTCTGTGCACCTCCACTGCTCCCTAATAGAAAGCGTATTGAAGCCCAATCAGCAAGTCTGCTCCAGCCTTGTAAGTGGATTTCTCTCATACCCCCAAGGTTTGTGAAATGGGGGTCAATGGGTCTGTTATTGTTTTTTTGTGCCTCTTTATCCCCACATAGCTTTGTGATGTCAACAGTAAAGTGACAGAGAGAGCAGAAAAGGAAAGAGGAGGGGAAAAAAAGCCCAGAGAGGAAATAACTGCTATTATGATTTCTGCGCATTTTCACTCTCAACAGGGCCACAATTGCTCCAGTGGGCATAGAAGTGTAGCCATATGAAGAATGGAAAGAGGTAAATATCACTTATCTTCCAAACAGGACAAAATGAAACAGTAGGATCGGACACTAAGCTGCCGGAAATATGTGTGAAACAAAAGAATAATATGTTGGAAAAAAATAGTTTAGCTTTAAATATGTCACTAAATGTCTTTCATACACCAAAAAATAACAAAGGGCAACAAAGATCCCAAAGAAATGACTGGATGTGTAACAATACTGTCAGCGAGCCATCTTTAAGTAGTGGTTATGAATTTCTCAGCTCCATCACTGATGTCTTATAATATTTACAGGCTCTTAGTTGTTTTTTTTAAAGCTAGCTTCTTTGTTGGAAAAATGAGCAAAATACATTTCCGCGCATGTGACTGAAAATAGAAACATTTTTAATAGAATTGTTGCTCCAGTTGGAAGCAAAATGACATTGTTTTCCTCTGCGTATTGCAGCCTGGTGCCATTTATTAAATGAAAGTGGGGATCAGTTATGAGTTGGAATTTTATGCCTCTGTCTGCAATGTGATCATAGTACCAAAGCATACCCATAAATTTCTTTTTGATATAATTGTATTAATGCAGCGAGTAATGGATGAGCATATGTTTCACGCTGATTACTATCCCTCTCTGACTGTGTGTCCTAGTTGCCTTCCCATTGCCTGACTATCGGAATGAGAATGTGTGCCTTGAGTTAATGCTGATTGCAGCAGCTGCCAACACATGAATCTCCATGGCAACAATAATGGTTGCCTGGCAACCATGCTCTTTTAGGGACACTGAAAGAAGCCCAAAGGCTTACTAAAAATATATATGAGTATAGTACTTCTTGAACGCCTCAGCCGTATGAGCACTGCTCAAAACGAAAAACCCTCTGTGTTTAAGACTCTGCCTGCTATGTTTTCTCTCATTCAGCTGAAGCGTTGGTGATGTTGCTCTACTTCCACATGAGCGCTGAGTTCCAAATGGCACCCACAAATACTGATGCCTTCTATGACATTAGCACACAGAGCCTTGGTGTAGTACTGAATGCGTTTATGAGGTCATGGAGCTTATTTGGAGCTGTGGACTGTCTGGCTTGCGGAGATAGGGGTGTTTTTTTTGTTTGTTTTTTTCCTTGGAAAAATAGGGCAACTGTCGGCCATCTTGGCTCCTGTATCGAGCTTTCCCTTGCAGCTCGCAAAGGCTCAGGTGGCATGCGCAGATGCTGTGGAACAAAGCATTCCATCAGCCCGAGTGACATCACTGCAGTCAGCTCAGCTGTTTCTGCCTGTGCTATAAATAGTGTGCTGGAAACAGTGGATTGCCTATGCACAAAACATTTAACTCCTGACCTGAAGTCTTGAGAGATTTTTTTTTATTCACACTTTTTCTGAAGTGATGAACTGGATCTATGCCAGCGCGGCGATCATAAAATATGGGCTTTTGCTATCACTTACCTTTTGGTAGTGTGTCCAAGTCCTTGCACTGTATGTTTAGAGATATTGTAGTATTTTGGAATGTGTAGTGCTTTCAGATGATAGTAACCTCAAAAGGGATGTGTTTACTCATGTTTACATGACATTTGAAATCCATAAGCAAATATATTGTGTGTAATAGAGAACAGATGCTGTTGTTTTCACCTTTTGGTTCGTAACTTCTCCCTGTGTTTGCTTCTTATGTACATCTTATTTTTTCTTACAACGTTTGTTTCCGTGCTTGTTTTATTATAGAAACAGACTGTAACCTCAAGTTGCGAAGCATGAAATTACAGAGAGCAGTGACATTTGAATACCTTGCGAGCGCTCTCATTAAATAGGTCATACCTGCACCTCGGCTGATAAAGCACCTTGTATCAGACAGGAATCGCGCTTGTGTCATGACTGCCTAACAGCACTTCAGTAATTATGTCATGCTAATTAGGAATTCTGAGGTGAGGCAGCAATTGTGGTTTAAAGGTGATTTGTGAATGTATTTTGTATCTAATCTTTTCAGATCAGAGCTGTTTGAGCAAAGTGGTTTGCTCATAAACAGTGAATGCTGAGGTATAGGTACGTAGCTTAATGTGGGTGCAAAGATAACAGATAAAGGAGCGAAGCTTAGTCCCACACATACACACACACACACACACACACACACATTGAGAACAGGACAACCAATCACAATCATTGACATTGTAGCTTGTCCACATGTTTTCTGATCTGACTTTTACTTTGCTCTCTTATAAACACTTAAACTACCACAGCAGGCTAGCCGGGCCCTCTTTGATCTCGATGGTTCCAGCCAGCCCGGCTCAGGGTCGTGGTGTGGCTGGCCAGGCGCCAGGACACGAGCAGGGGGCTATGCCATGGCGTTGGCCCTCACAGACTGGCAGCATTTAGGAGCGTAAAGGCATTCAGAAGCGTGAATGTCCCTTTGTCTCAGAGCAGTGTGCCAGGCTAGCTCTAATGAGGCAGCTCTTTGTGGCAGACCTCTCAACATCAAGTGGGCTGGTGGACTCATTAACCTGACTACTGCAAATAAAGCAGGCAGGCACAAGAGACGCCTATGATAGCACACTTAAGGCCCTGCTGAATCCCCCCACCATCACCTCCCTCCCCTTTTCCCTTTGGTCTCTCAGGATTCCCAGGGCTCCTCTGATAGGAGGAAACCAGCCTCTGGCCTATTTCAGGTGTCCCAAATAAGGGATGGGGGTGATCTCCACTCTTTTAAAAAAATTCTGTCTCCTTCGTACCTTGAGCTTTAATCAGTTTTAGTGTCTGTGCTATAACCTAGATTTAGCTGAAAAATGAATGAACAAGGTTTACTTGGTCCAACGAACAAGTGTTGTCTTCTTAAAAAGCATTTAAGAAATGTTGATATAATCATGTACTTTTTTTTTATCTGTTTGTATCTATGTTTCAGTGAACTGGTTCAGACTATCTTGTGATGTGGAATAAGCTTGTAATATTTTTTAGAAATGTGACCATGCCTTGAGTGGTTTCAAAACATATGCAGACTTTTTTTTTATCTGGGTGAAGAAATGATCACCCAGTACAGTATGACATTTTAATCGAACTCTATTAAATTATGCTCTATTTTCTGAACGTTATCTATGGTAACCGTGAGGTGCATAACACAACATTGTAAAAAGCACAACCAAAGATAATACAGCATTAAAAACATAGCATTTCTAAAAACTTCAGTATCAAAGAACACAATGAGGAAAAGTGATAAAAATACCACAAAAATGTTAACAAACAAATGAATTGTTGATTTTTCTGAAACACATATTTTTGTTTGATTTAGGAGATGTTTTTGTTGTTATTAAAGAAATTTTTTTGTCATTTTATGTTTTTTTAAACATTGTTTTCTGTTTTATGTGTGTATGTGTATATTTTGTGAGATTGCAATTCATGGTGTTTCAGTTAGTCTTTTGGCATTTCCTGTTATCATGTACTTGTTTCCCTACCTAAACGTATCCATTTTGTAGCTCTTTTCATTGACACTTTAACTGTAAATGTTCTCTCTTATTCACTTTTAGCTTTCTGTGTCTGTGAACTACTGTTGGTCTGTTTTCAACACTTTGGTTAATGAGTCCTGTTCAGCCATCTTGAATGTTTTAGGTTTGAGCAATGCGTTGATCCACCTGATTTTTTTTAGGCTAGTGAAGCCTTTCTGACTTGTTTCAATCTGATTGCTAATTGCTAGCCAGTCTACGGATGTTGATTTCCTAGCTTTCATAGTGTTGTGGAAATTGTGCAGCGCACCACTGAATTATGTATCCAAGTGAAACTGGGTCATGAGTAACTATTTCCTGGACTCTGACAAGAACAAATCAGATACTCATATCACATTAGGACAGCACATTGTTTTATATTTCTCTTTTATTTATCTCTCATAACCTTCCCGGTCAATCCTGCCCACTGATGTTGCCTCCGAGTTCGAGCATCATGGATATTTATTCAACGTTAACTTCGTATTCTGTTTGATATATAGCCTCTGAAATTGCTCAGGCATTTTATCAGGTTGCTTCTATGTAGATCAGATTCATTAGATATTCGCCCCACTATTTTTCATGTTGGTTCCATACACTCATTTTGCAGCCTCCCATTGTCCTCCCACCTTACTAACTGATTTTAATCTAGTGATGCTGTGTACTCTTGATAAGCCCTGTGCAGGTTCAGGCAGCCCCACAGAAGGCAGGAAAAGACTAACACCACCATATGCACTGATCTTGCGAGTGCCTCATTTTATTAAACGGAATATTAATATCAACATCAAAGGAGTTAGTGCCTCTGACACTGACAAATTGCAGATGAGGTTTCATTAATTAAGCAGGCTACTAATGTTTATTTAAATGAAATTTATGGTTGCATTATTGATTCGCTGCTGCATAAATATGATGCGCACAATTTCAGCTGCATGACTCTCCGCAGCATCTGACTGGTCGTGGGAGTGTGGATGTGGAGGAAGTTTGGGTCGAATATTTAGGAAAACTGAGACATGTTAACAATCTTTGCAGGAGATGTGCCCATCTATATGTTCAGAGAACAAAGGGAGAGCCTGCTGACAGTCTTTGTGTCGAACACGGCACAGAAAAAAAGACAGGAACTGATATAAAATTCACAACTCATTCATTCGGGCTGATAGGATACTCTTGTCGTCTGCCCGGTGGTATTTTGGATTTGTGGATATATTTGAAAAAAGAAAATCTTTAAGAAGAAAGTCTGATCTGCTTGTCTCTGCGCGTCATTTATGCACATGCACGCTTTTATCAACAGCTCGTATACGCTTGGTGCTGTTTGTCAACACAACATATGCAGAGAAATATCTATTGACAAGTGCACACAATACACCAAGGGCCTCAGCAAAGACTCAATAAAATTGAATGATAGGCTTGTTGAGATCCAAGGCCTTTCTAATTTCCTATAATAGAGTCCTCTATGCTTTGAAATGTGATTTAGGCTGGAGTAGTGGGTTTCGGCAGTGTGTTAGCCTCTGAGCCCATCGCTCCTCCCTGTAATGGAGAGCATCAGAGTCACAGACAGGTTTTTATCAGGAAAGGACACACACACACACACACATTCTCACAGCAGCAGCAGCAGCATTGTCCCCCAGTAAAACATCAGACTGAACAAAAATCAATCTTAATTAAATCAGATGAAATTAATTCAAGCGTCAGAGTTCAAGTAAAAACAAATAAACCAAACGGTCAGCTGTCAGGATTTGTGCCATGATTTATTTAGATTACTATGGTCTACAATTATTATGCCTAAATTTGTTGTGAAATGTGGGATTAGTTATATAAAACTATTCATGTTGCCATAACTGTGTGCAGCAAGTGTCCTGCACACAAATGCACCCCTAAGAGGTCTACATGATATTTTTAAACAACTTGGCAAAGACAGCACATTTTAGCACTGATGCAGTGTGCTTGTTGTGTACAGCTTTGTGTGTGTGTGTGAGTGTGGGTGTGGGGGGGGTTGCGGATGAAACCGTTTCTGTTCTCTTTTCCTTCCTCTCAGGCAGAGCTCTGATGGCAGGTCCAACGGGATGACTGCCTGCCATCTGTCCAGGTATCCCTCACCACACGTCTTTGCCTCACAGCTCTGTGGAAGTGTCTGAATGTGTGCACATGCCTGTGTGTGTGTTTTCAGATTTTTCTGTGCTTTCTGTGTTCCCTCAAAATCACAATACCATAAAATTCTCACAGGATGCATTGTCCAAGAGAAAGATTTTTTTTAGTTTTTTTGTTTTGTCCTTCCACCTATCCCTACTGGCATTTGTAGAACACACATTGTTCTGGGCCACCACACAGCATCTCTTTAGCTAATGACAGTAGCGCATCTTAATATAGTATCGACGGGAAAAGTTATACAGAGGCAGAGCTAAAGCAGCGACAGCAATGAGCGCGTGAACGTGTGTGTAGCAGGTGGTAAATGACATTGAGAGCCAACAGGCTGAGATCAACCTCTCCGGGCAGAAACCCAAGCTATATTATCAACTGGCAGCTTGCTCTGCAGCATTGACAAAGCTGCCCACATCCACTGCAATCCACATCTGGCAAATGCACAAAAACACACTTGGACAACTAGCTAACATATTGATTTTTTTAACAGCATAAAATTCTAAAGAAATGTAATGATTTTACTGCTTAGATATCCACACTACTTCTTAAGCACGAGTTTAAACACAACCCTTCGTGGGGAAAATGCTCTGTATGTTCTCTCCATTTGTTCTGTATGGGTGCTGAGAAAGATTTTTTTTTGTGCATATTAGATGTGCAAGTATTCCTGCACATATATATAATTTGTATTTTTTCATGAGTTTGTGATCACAACAGATCACTGACAAATGCTGCAGAGCGAGTTTCAGCCGAGGACATTTTCAGTGTTCAAAATAGATCAAGTGCCTTTGCTTCACAGCGCTTCGCATTGCCCTATCTACATCATCCTCTCAGAATGAAAGCAAAATCTTCTGACTGCTTTTTTTTTTTTTTTCCTTTTGCGGCAACTCATGCTTCATCAGAGTGCTGTTTGACCCACTTTACATCAACATTTCATCCGCTCTTGTCTCCAAAGGAAACCAAATACCAGAATTATTTTACTGTGGCTGGGAATGACAGTGTATTGCTGAAATGCTTGGGCAGCAAACACCTCTCTTACTTTATATATCACATATAATGACACTTAGCTCTTGACTGAAGGAGACGTGTTGGTGTTTAATATTTTGAGGATGATTTTTTTCTGATGATTTCATTCAGATCCTCACTAGAACACATTACACGGTCTGCCGTCTTAAATGTGATAAATATTTCTTTCACCTGTGATGATAAGGAACTGTGAATTTCCTGCATCTGATAGTTACCGTTTATCTTTTTCCGCATGGAGGCAGGGAGGTCACAAATTGTGACAGCAGCGTTTTGCAATTTTACCCCTGCTGTTCATGCCAACAGCCCGTCGCCCATAGGAAGGATACCGAATTTATATGTGAGGATGGGAGGCAGGGATGGATAGAGAGATGCTGAGGAAAAGAGGGGGAAGGGATGGAGGGAAGGAGGCAGGGGGGAGGGAGGGAAGGAGGGAGAAAGACAGGAGTGGGGGGGTGGGCGCAGCAGCTGGCTCGTTTTTCCCTGTCATTATCCCCAGTCGCTGTTTCAGTCAGCCCCGTTTGATGAAAGTCAAATAGTACACTAGCCCTGATTATGTGACAACTAAAAATTCACCTACTTAGTTAATCCAGCGTCCGGGTTTAGATTTCAATTAATTTCTCTCTGGTCGTTCCACCCTCCCAGGGGAATGTGTGTGCAAGGTGGGGGAGGGGAGCCTGCGGTGTGGGTGAAGAGGATACAGTATGATGGAGAGGGTGGGGGGAGGGGAAGCCATACATAGAGAACAGATATGGTGAAAATGCCTGCACAGCACATTCAAAAGTACCACGCTGAGCTGGGGAAACATGCATGGTTCTCTTACTTTTAACAGTGTTTTTTAGAAGCAAGCAGCTGAATATTTTTCTTGCATTTTGCCCCCTTTGCAGCGGATTCTTGGTGTGTGCATGATGGCGTGTCTTTGTGCCCTCCTGCACTCTGCTCAGAGAGCTGCTTGATATCTAATGTGTTTGCCTACTAGAACAAGTTCTGAGTGTGAGCAAATATGACACATTTTTTCTGTGTTTCCCAGAAAAAAAGCTGCATATTAATGAAGTCTCCAAGGCCCTTTAAAGGATCGAACCCCCTCGGTTGTGATTTTCTGCCATTAGTCTTATGAGACTGAGGGGACTGGGGCTGTTTAGGCCAGCTGAGGCTGCCGCCCTCACGGAACAATGCCACTTCGTAACTGTTATCCTTTCCGCTTCTCCTTGTGACTTCTTTTCACTGACTTTCCTCGACATTCTGATGAGGCTTTGAGTTAGAGCCTCCTAGCCGTGTCACCATGGTAAATGTTTCGCCATACGGCGGCTGCTCCTGCTGGGTGTCTGTGATGGAGGAGGGAAAGCGAAGTGCCTGGTGTGATGCTGCTGCACATCTATTTTAGACATAAGCAGGTCAGTTTCAGGAGACAGAGTGGGCGTGATATGGCTTTTACCATTTCTTATGCTTTTGTTACAGCATTAATGTTGAAGAAACAAAAAATGACAGCATGCTTACATGGAATTTTGAACCAGAAATGTTACTGTACAAATCTTAAATAATATTGTCGATTACACTAACAAAATCACAATTTATCTTGAACAGCTAATATGATGATGATCAGCTCTTCATTACGGTGATAGTTTGCTTTTCACTTCAGAATGCTCTTTTGGAATTGTCTGTATCCAAATAATTTCAAACCTGTCATGGTCTCACTTTGTTTGTGTTTTGACTCTTTTGCTTTCTTGGCAGTGCAGTGGTTTAATTCACTGTCATTCTCTCTCCCAGTTTATTTTGAATGAGGTCTTCCAAGAAAGATGGCTGAACGGCCTGTCTCATCATTTGTGTAATCGTAAGACAACAATGACGGACATAGCATAGAGACAACGATGTACCAGCTGCATCTCGGCGTCTGTCAACAGTGTTGGGTCATGTGTTAGGCATTTACAACGTAGATGATAGTTATTAGTGCATTTTAAAATAGGCGGGGTTCCCATTAAGGAGATGCTTTCATGACTCATTTAGTCATGTCACACCCTGGCCAATCAGAGACCAGCAGTCTGCCATCAGCCCATTTGAGCCCACTTGGAACACCAGCTGAGGAGATGCTGAAATGTTAGGAGGAACCAGCCCTTAAGGGAGCTGCAAAAACAAAACTGAGTAAAGTCAATGGAAACCTCCATCAGCCTAAATCATGACAGGACTGTTTTGTTTTTTTGTTTTCTATTGTTTCATATTTCATATTTGTTGAGACTAAGGGTGGTTATGGGAAGTGGACTCAAGCACATTTGGGAAATTTCAAGTCCTGAATTATTGTTTAACAACCATTATTTTATTGTCTATAACTTCTGCAAAATTGACTTGGTTTCCTCGAAAAGTATATCAGAAATAAACCTTTTTCCATTTAGCCATTTAACTTATTCCATAAACAATTATCTTATCTGTTATTCAATTTGATGGCTTTACTGCCTTTTACAGAAAACACTGGCTATAGGAGCCTGTGCAAATAGGGAACCTAATGGCAAAACTAAGGGTGGAGATGTTGGGAGGTGGGGATGGGAGCTAAAGAAAATGTCATACAAAGCTCCTGCAGGGAGTCTTGCTTCTGCATCAGGTCTCGTTAGTGAAGATGGCTCTGTGCCATGGTGTGAAGCGAAACTGACCCTTAATACACAGCCAACCCGCTGCATTCTGCCTTCACCAGTGCAGCCTGACCGTGCAGCTGGATAGTGAACGCAGTTGCTCTTCCTTACCTCACTTCCACCCAAGCCTGTGCTTCTTCGTCATTAACCCATCCGATCCCTTTGTGGTTCTGCTCTGCTAACCACCCCCCACCACTTTCACCACTGTGAAAACCACGGAGCGGAGGATGCTGGGACTATAATGATGCTCTGCGTCCGAGCTCACTAACAGCCTCTAGATTATTCCACATACTGTTTAAAGATTATAATTGCTCACTAAATTGACTTAAAAGTAGGAGTAGGTGGGGAAAGCATTCCAAAACTTGACAAAAAAAAGCTTAAAATTAGGTTCATTATGGCACTACTATTTAAAGGTTTGATACATTTACCATACAGTGAGATCACAACTTTTTTCATATGTATTTCACTTAGACCTGTTTTGGAAAAGCATACACACCCCTTAGCACCAGGCTTTTTAATGCTTGTTTTTATGGGCAATCCTGCATCAAACGTACTGTTGGTGCAGAGGTGGGATTTTATGGGCCCTGGATTTGTACGACACAGATGGGAAAACAACACCTGGGTGCACATATTAGTTGTCACTGAGGATTCTGCAGTCGTTGGATGGGGGGGCTGAAAGAATCCGCACAGCTAACTTTCTTTAGAGGAACGTGACTTTGCTGGATACAGCATCTGATAGGAAAAGACTGAAACTAAAAGCAGCAACAGACAGTCAGAAAAGAGATTGATCAGTTTCACCAACTGCAAGACAGCTGGCGGCTCGTTCTGCGTGCCGCTGTATGGGTTTGACATCCACACTTCCGTTAGAAAAGATAAACAAGCCTAATTAGAATCACGTCCAACACAGCCTACAGATAGAGTGAAAAGCTGTCCCTTCATGTTGTCGCAGTTACAGGCTTATCCCCTGGGTGGTAGTGACCAGTTTTAGCCCACAGAGCACGGAGAGTAAACACTCTATTACTGGCATTGGGAAAGTGGAAAAGGAATTAATCGGCTTGTTTCAGTGGGTGTACTTGTGTTTAAAGCACCTGTTTAATTATGCTACATTCAAAGCAAAAAAAAAACCTCGATGAGACTGATACCACAGTTAGTATAATGATACAACCAGTGACCAGTTACCTTATGTGGCCTTGACCGAAAGGAGTCTATGAATGTACAGAAAAAACTATAACTAGGCTCAGAAGACCTTGGACGATGCACAACGAAACCAAGGATGGTACAAAAAAACCCCAATATGGTTCTAAAAGTCCATCCATCCATTTTCTATACAGCTTATTCCCAATGAGGTTGTGTGGGGGCTGGAGTCTATGACAGCTAACAACGGGCGAAAGGTGCCAGTCACAAGTCAGAGTCCTAACCTTAAATTGAATAACCCATTCTGCGGTGATATTTGAAGATCTTCAATAAAAAGATATTTTCATGATAATGATGCAGAATGTCTGCACATTAAATGGTTATTTCTTCTTACTGATTAAAAATAGTGGCATACTTCTCATGGCCATGAGCTTGGTTAGTTACTGGTTTATGGAAAGCCTATGATCCATATCCTAAAAACCAAACATTACTTTCCTTCACTAGTTCTATTTTGACAGCACTAGTTGCACATTTGCTCACACTTGACGGGGAAGGACTGACGCTTCTTACATTCACCTGCCTACTAGAGTTTGAGTTTTGACGTTGCTTGCCCTTTTTCCTGTTCCTGCAGATGACTTCCCACATTGCTCTGTATAAAAACCATCTGCTGTGTCTGATTACATTTTATAGGCTATTTCAAAGACTTTAGAACCTATCATCAGAACAGAGCTGCAGTAAAAGTTAGTGTAAAATGCAGGTGTTATGAAGATATATCCATTGTGGGTATGTCTTTTAAATGGAGTCCCATCTTTTTTTCCCTCTCTGCTGTGGAACACTCATCACTATTTTGAGCCTGAGGGTTTAGTTAAAATCAACAGAAAAACAATAAAACAAAGCAGATTTTCCAAGTTGTTACATCAAGGTTTGGGTTTAATTGAGCAAATTGCATCCTTATCCTTTAAAGAGTGATTTGAAGCCACATACTCATTTGAACATATCCGAAGCCAAGTAAATAGAGCAAAGTTACCTACCAGTTACCATTGAAATATTTGATCTCATCCAACTCTGAGAAATGATGCAAAATCTCCAAAATGCTGATATTGATGTAGTGTTGCAGTAGAGACAATGAAGCATCAAATACTTGGTCAGAGTTAAATATGAGTGTTTGTGTGTGTGGTATGCATGTAGTCAGAGTTATCTTATCTCTGTAATGGCTGCCAGCCTCTCGCTCCCTGACCCTCCTCCTCCTCAGATCCTCTGTGCCCAGGCACGCTGTACTGAACATGCATGGCACCGTGTTTTCTCCTGTAGCAAGCTACCTTCTGCACCACTCCTCTTGCTATTTCAAGGAAAGTGCAACCTTTGCCTTGGGCCTTAATTATGTTCAATTTGCCAAGCTGGGCCTGAAACCATTGGGGGGTGGAAAAGCTCTCTGACCTATTTATCAATGCAGCTTTTTCTTCCACTGACTGAGACTGAACCAAAAAGACACAGGCAAAGAAAAAGAGAGCAGCAGAGGCTGTCAGTTTTCACATAAGTAGATCATAGTTTAGAACATATCACGACTGGAACAACATGGATGTGAGTGTAGCTCTATGTAAGGTTGTTTTAATTTTTTAAGTGATTCAATGAATTTTTTTTCCCCATAACTTTATTACAGGTGTATTTCATTTGCAGCTTAATAAAACCTGAACTTTTGACGGAAAGTGATCAAACTCATTCAGTTGAGAACAATTTAAATTGCCTTCTTCAACCTGCGGTCACCAGTGCCACGTTATCTCCTGAACCATGCCATTGCTACCTCAATAGAGACGGAAGAAGCTTCTTTTGACCACATGATTGGAGGTAAACACTGAGGAGGCCATTGACCTTTCATTATAGCTTCTGATAAGGCCAACAATCTTCCCTCTCTCTGCTGTGCCCCAAATGTCAAGTCACTGTATGTGTTGTAATTACCCTGAGTTGGTATTTTCCTCCTACTTCACGTTTCAATGCATGGACAGCAAATTCCACCAGTCGTGGCTGACTGAGGACATGTCAAACCACATGAGACGTGTGCCTTTAATTTAGCAGTTAATGCAAATTCCCTGTCCAACGCCCTTTTTTCCATTTGGTAACACAGCATTTTCCAAATATTTCCAAAGATGGCAAGCAATCATAAAACCAAGAATTTGTCTCCCCAGAGTCGAGAGTTTGTTGATACATTCTCATTAAGAGTTTTTATGCATGGACAAATAAACAAATGCTAATAAACTCCTAATTATTTTTTCACAGCAAGTGCAGGGATTTTGAATATTCATGTCTGACCAAAAATGAGAGCAATTATTCTCCCTTTGCCTGAATGTTACTGAGAATTACATTTAGCTAAAAAAGCTTATTTTTTCAAAATTGTCTTGTAGCAAGAAATTCATTTTGAGAACAACCGACAGCTCTTAAACTCAAGAGCTCATATCTTAGGGGTTTTGGAGTATTTTGATTGTCACTAAAGAGAGGGATTTTAAGATGATCACTTTGCTTTTGGGTAAGTTCACATTTGATTAATAAATAGTTTTTTACTTCCTGTGAGCAGTTTTAGTATTCTTTGCAAGCAGTTGTGGAGTTTCACTTTGTTTTGCCGGAGTTGTGTGTTTTCACTACAAAAGAGCAACTCTGGTGCAATACACCATATTTCAGCTCCCTTGTGACTTTTTTTTCCCCTGTCAAAAATTTGGGCATTACTAATGCAATTTGACTCACTGGTGCAATTGTGTGGAAGACGTTAGGCCCATTTTACTGAGTGTCAGGCAAGGCTTTTAAACTGTCACCCCACTTTCCCCTTCCTTCATACAGAAGCCTTTTAAAGGTCCTCTTTGTTGGCTCGGACAATGAAGCTTCATTGCTGTTTCTCTGCACAGGGTCTTGCCGCTGCGTTATGTAGTAATCTAGAGACAGCTTCTAAATGTATTGGCCTTTCTGTAACATCATGTACATATAACTAGTCTGAGTTGAGATGTGTTAATTGTACAGGAAACCTAGAGTGGTTCTTTTTCAGGTCGACAGAACGCCTTGAATCAAGATGGCACCTGTCTTACTGATGTCTTTACTGTTGCTGCTCTGAGCCCCTCTGCAGCTTAGCGGCAGACTGAATCCTTGCTGGCAAGGAAACCCAGGGAGAACTTGAGGCAGAGAATCTCAGATTGGAAGAGTTAAGAGGCACAAACCATACTTTTCAGTACAACTCACTGTTAGATTAAAAACTGTGGGGTGCCAAAGATCTGTGATTTGCTCCATGCCTTTAATAAGTGCAGCCATCACTTGCACATGCCACAGAACTGAAGTGGAGAGAAAATGAAATTATGATTTGTGATGACAAATCTGAGACGCGTGTGTGCTATTACAAAAACGGCAACAACTCATAAATAATTCATGCCTGCCGTTGGCTATAGATTAAGTGTGAATATTCATTAATTTGCTTGCCCTTTGGGAGATGATGCAAATTCCTACAAAGGCATGCTGACAGCTGGGTTATGCACCACTCATTGCTAAAAAAAAAGGAGGGAGGGGGGGCAAGTATAGATGGCACTGTGTGTTTCTTTATTTAATAAAAAAAAGAGTTGCATGTAAATTGAAAGGCATCATTGACTCTGTTAAGAAGTTTTAACAGGGTTCTCCTGAAGTAGTGACCTCCCCCTTCCTACTCCCACTTCTTAAGTGCTAAGTCACCAGAGCAGGGAAAGCCCATTAGTGTAAAGAAGGTGGGGTAAGGCAAGAGTTTGAGTGATTAGACTGATTGGATGTAGCAGCACTAGGTTGCTCAGGTCAGGTCTAATCAGCTTCAGAATAGAGGGAAGGTTCTTAATGAGTAAAAGAGAGAAAGAGGGGAAGATGGGACTGCTGTCCGGTGTAAATGAGCATCATGTCACATAAACAACAAAAATGCTCTCATGCACCCCCTGGCAACTATGGTGCACCTAATGAGTCAGCAGGGTGATGAATGGTCCCTAACTGAGAACAAAACAAATAAACTAATGTTTAAATCCACTGTGAAGTTACATGAGTTTGTGCTATTGGTCAAAGGCATCAATTTAGGGCTAACCACAAAATCTGCAGATTTTCAGTCCTCGACAAAAAATTTCATGGTAAACACAATTTCAGAAAAGTCTAACTATTCAAACTGTCTCCACACTAATACTTAATGGAGTCTTTCTTTATTAATTGACTGCCTACCATTTCTCAAACATACTAAAGGCTGTGCAGTGGAAATTGATTTTGTTTCGGGATAATTTTCACATTTACCCACAATATATGGAGGAAGCTGCTGTACAGGTTTACCCTACAGCAGGATGTAGCAAAAAGAAGAACATGGATTGGATGGAGATAAACAATTTATTAATCCCAAATTGACCATGAACTTTCCTCTTGTCAGGACGTTCCATCATTAATATTTTAACTTCATTACTTGTGCCTATATTGACTCCAAGGCCCTAATTTCTACATTGCTGGGTGATGTATGAATTATTGGGATGGACAATATTTGAGCCGTTTTTCCTCCTGATGCTGCAGTTTTTCTCTCCTACTCTTCTTTTTGTTTCCCAACTATTGTGGCAGATT
The DNA here is from genome assembly GCA_013363375.1 of Menidia beryllina. Taxonomy (NCBI): domain Eukaryota; kingdom Metazoa; phylum Chordata; class Actinopteri; order Atheriniformes; family Atherinopsidae; genus Menidia; species Menidia beryllina. The sequence goes on from JABUIW010000156.1 coordinate 3,924,798, forward strand.
TTTTCTCTGTGCACTGAAATCATTTTAGTCTCATGATGATCTGCTGTCATATAGGCTTAAATCTCATAGATTGTCACAGATGAATCACACTCTGCTGGCTGAGGGAATTCTTACTCATACAGTTCTTTCTTTTTGAGACCCTTAAATTTTGGAGTTTCTTGATTTTTTTTGCTATTGAAAGACACTTTTGAGAGACAGACGCTATCATTAGAGAGTGAATATCTTATGAGTTAAAAAAAACACTGGCAAAAGGAGTAATTTTCATGTCTTTTATGTTTTCCATACTCTCTTCTGTATGACACATTGGAGGTATCAGTGAAGCTGTCTGCTGCCCCTCTGAGGTGTACTGTCTGTTTTTCTTTTGTTTACCATTCCCTCCTGTTGTCCTTGCCACTTTGGTTCACGGAGATAGTGGTGACAGAGAAAAGCTTTCATTTCCGTCAACCCAGTGCCTTCTGGAACACCAACGCAATACAAATAATTCTGCACGCCTGCACTCTAACCTTGGATAGCGAACAGACACCTGAAATCAGACAGCAGGTGAGGTCTGAATCATTGAGATCAACATGCCAACACCTTTAACAAGACATCTCACTCCGGGCATGGCCGTTGTTGCCACAGCTTCAACTCTAATACATCCCTCTGTCTGAAGCTGGAGGTTAGGAGGAGCAGGGAGCCAGATTGTGGGGTCTGGGGATTGGAGGTGAGTGCAAACCTGTGCATCAGCATGTCTTAATCCCAGAGAGCCATAATCTGGGATGAGTGATCCTCTCCTCACTGGATCCAGATTAGAGCATCTGCTCATGCAGCAGCCTCTGCACCAATGGCTGGCACCACCTCCTCAAACCCTGTGGGAGGAGCTGGGTGAGGCTGCGGTGCTCGCTGATTGGAGGAGGCGCTATATAAACTATGTGGTGACAGGGGTTGCCAAGGCGATCACACTGGCTTTGCCATGATTGGTTGTGTCAGAGCTCAGGTTATCTGTTTGTCCTCAGAGAAGCATTAGATCACTAGATTAGATTTGACATGCAGCAAAACTGAAATATTTTCTCTCTTTTTGACTGGAATCATAATTAAAGATTCTCCAGAGTCACGTGGAATGATGTTTCCAAAAAACAAGCAGAGAAAGGATTTGTGTGTTGATAGGTGGACCTTGCTAGCTGTCATATATACACTCACCCACAGCACCAGCAGCTCACATAGGTCAATCGCATCACCCTGCTCACTGGCACATGCTAGAACCATAATCCAAGGGGTCAAAGGTCAGTTTCATGTGGCTTGCATGGCTGAAAGGGCAGATGGGACACACACACACGCGCTCACACACTCGCATGTGCATGGAGAGACACAGGTCAGCCCCATGCTGCTGGGTTGGTTTGAAGGGCAGATGGGTGTATTGTGTCATTATGGCGGCCAGGCTACAGCTTGTGGGGGCAGCCATATTGTCATTGAGAGGACACTCAGTGGATTAGGAGTACAGAGGCAAACACTGAATCGAGCATATCATGGGATTGTTGTTATCTCTTCAACACATATCTCTAAATTCTTTAAATGTCATTGAGATTTTTTTCCAATTTTAAAAATTGTATTGTTTTTTGGGATTTGGAAGGTCACTGTATATCTAACCTTCTTTATTCCTGAAAAGATATTGCATGGAAAAGGGATTTTGACTGTGTATAAGAAGCCTGCGAGGCACAAATTCAGTTTAAATGTTCTCATTTGGCATGAATCCACTTGGGTTTTTTATGAGACACAGAAATGAGTCCATAGAGAAGCATACTGGAAAAGGCAAATTTATCCTCTATTGATTTAGTAAAAATGATATAAGAAATGTAAAAAGAATCCCTCTAACAGCAACGTTTTGAGTCACAGTTGACAATCAATTACATACACAACATTCCCACTTTTTGCGGCTTCTTATTTGATCTTTTTTTCTTTGCAAATAAATCAGTGCAACGTCTTTTTGATAACATTGTCCAGCAGGTTTATTTTGCTCACACACTTTCCACTGCAGCAAAAAAAAAAAAAAACACTTTTGAAGGTTTATTTTTGTAAGCTGCTTCCATTGCATTTTCACTGCAAATGTGGTATTAAGAAAACTGCAATTTTGAGCAATTTAATACATGTATAATCTTCTTTTGCTGGATTAGTCTCCCACATTAGAACAAATCAGGAAAAATACAAAGGACAGCAACTCAGAGGTCTAAATATACTCTCTTTATCCGCTGGCACATCGGCGTTGTTTTCGGGAGATGTGCTTCTGCTGATGAAAGTTGACTGAAGGAAAATTTGCGTCTCTACAAGACATTTTATTCTCTCAAATACAGTAGAATTTCAGATATCAAAGTCTGCACAGCTACAAATGTATTAGTGTATCTCATAAAATTCACATTGTGCATACTTTAGTACGAATTAAATTTGGTTGAATTTTGGTTTAGTTGGCAGCCTTTAAGTAGAGGGCAACGGTATAGCTCAATATTTATACAGTATGTGAACATGTGTGAGTAAGAACCCAATCTAAAAGTGGTTGTTATTTGCTCTGGGAGAGGTAAGCAGAGGATGACGGTCCTCAGTTAGGTCTGTCAGAGCAGGGACTCTGCATGCTGTCAGTCCCAGGATAGCAAAAAGAAAATGGAATACATTTTATCCCTGGTCTCCTCCAGGTCAACTGTGACAGGGTTGCCCCTCAATTACTGAGTATCAGCACCTCTTCTTGCCTCCCCTCTCACCTTCTTTCCCATCTCCTCCTCTCCCTCGCCGCAGTATGTCTGCGTGCACTCGGCAAGAAGCATGCAGAGAAGAAAAATGGAGAGGAGAGTGGGGGCAGGGTGGCAGGCACCTACAATAGGCTGCCTGGTGATTCCGTAGAGCAGAGTGAATTTCCAGAGGCGTTTATACTTTAGTTGATTGTTTGGCTGTATATCCTCACCTACACCAAGGATTTGTTTGCTTTTAACCAGCAAAATGGTAGACTGCATGTTAGATGATTGCACTGTGAAAACTGAACACCGCCTTAGATATTGCGGCTGTATTCACAATCTCTTTAAGTGAGTTTCATATCTAATGAGCCTAAACTTCATGTTTTATGTATCCACCTTAGCTAATAGGGTCAACAAGCTCTAAAATGGCTGACAGGAATCCATGCATTTCAATGCTGCTGCAGAACAATAGACACGCGCCAAACACAATGGGCTGTATATGGAATCAGTCAATGAGGAGGTAGTGTGACCAGCTGGAGCCCTCTACCCTCTGACCCTGAGGTCAGCAACAGCTACTTTCCTTTTTCATCCACCTCTCGCTGTTGACTCATGAAAATGCATGGAAATCGAAATTTTCTTTGTCATACAGATAACCTCAGCGCGTGCCGGTCTGATAGGGCACCATTGTGAAATCGCTTCCTCGTGTTTGAGGGGGAGGGGGATGATGGCTCCGACGCCCCATGTCAGTCCCTGTGTGTTTGTGATGAAAAGCAAGGTCAGACCTGCGCAGATGGACGGGCTTGTGTCAGGGAGTTGAACAGTATGACTTAACACCCCGGCTCAACGTTGACCCCATGTAAACCCAGGGTGCACTGCCTTGTGGTCACTTTGATTTGAATTTCTTTATGCATATGAAATAAAGCAGAAATAGTTAAGGCAAATAACCTCACCACAGCTGCTTTCACCTTTATTTCAGCATATAAAGATGAAAGGAGGCCAGTAGAAGGCCTTGGACTGCCATGTATCGGCCCTTTTCCACGAGTTCCTTCTCATCCTATCTTGACTCAGCTCAGTTTGGGGCGTTTTCCATTCCGAAAGAATACCACTTTAATGAATGAGAGGTGATCATAACAAACTGGCCCAAAAAGTCCTGTGCAACACAAACATGACACAACAATGGACATGGTTGCAACATTATAATTTCTGCACCTTGTTGTGATGGTTTGTGTATAACAACTGTTCCCATTGCTGTTGCCACCTTTTTAAAATTGGCTGGGCTATTGTAAAGGAGTCACTTTTGCAACTCATCCAGTGACTTCACTCTCCAGCTAATCCGTTGCCTTGCAGCCTGTATATGTCACATTTTTCAGCCGAACTCAGCTTGCTTGGAATGCTAGGTGAGTAGGAGCTAAAACTGCACCTAATGGAAACCCCCCCAAAAAACTTAGTTGAGTTGTGCCGATTATGGACTAGTGGAAAAGGGCCATATGTGTCCTAATCCCTCTTGGAGAAGTGTCTCAAGCCTGCCTACTTCCCAGTCCGCTTCACTATCATGGCAAACAGACCAGTCTGACTTCAGCTCTCAACTTCTCACACCACTCAGGCTCACAGACAGTTAGAAGCCAAACACTGAAACAATCCCAACGGCAGAGCAACTTAGCTGCCAGCCTTGTCCACCTACATTTTAATGGTTGTGTGACCCATTTGCAGGAGATGAGCCTGTCACACAAATATGGCCTTAAAGCTTTTGAGCATTAGGCCGCACTATCAGAGCATACTAGACGCATTTGGGATGGCTGACAGATGGCATTTCCGCTCTTGTTTTATTTTTGTTTCACAAGCATTGATCAGATTTTTCATAAAATCATGCTTTTGAATGTTGAAAAAAAATGTCGAAACCATCACATTCTGTAGTAATTTGGTGTGGACTTGGTCAGGCTGGCGCATCATTGTAGTAGAATAAATGGATACAGTGGAGAGATATTGACTCTTCCCAGCATTGGATTCAAAGTAGGTCTTTTCAATCTAGTATCTTGTCTATAAAGCTCAGCTTCTGTGTTAGCTAGAGTACTGTCAAGCAATTGAGAGAGCATTGGTTTGCTCACGCACTCAGAAAGGAGGGAGAAACAAGGGAGAGCTACAGCTAACCAGCCCAAACATCCATGGATATCTCTGTGGCCGACTTCCCAGGTCTTATATTTCCAAGGTTTAAAAATCAATAGAGCTGCTGCTGATGAAATTTGCCGCATGAGTGCAAGGCAGACCTAGGCTGAGGCTTTTCTTCGCACCCACCCGTATTCACTTTTGTTCCATTCTGTTTTCAAATGCAAAGGGGATTTCACTACATTCTCTCTTTCCTTTTTATTTATTTATTTTTGCTCGAAATCCAGCTTTTTGAAGGCCCAGGGGCCGAGTAAATGTGATCGATTTTTACAGTGTGTCATCCAGGCTCCCCTTTTAGGAGTGGTTTTGGAACAGAGGCACAAAGGCGCGTGAAACCATCATTCAGTCGGCTCTTTCATTGTTCATCTAATTCGTGTCGAAGGATCCAGGTCAGGCTAGCAAGAATCTTTCACAGGTTAGAAATCGGGACTTTTTTCCCCCTAAACTCTAGGCAAGAACAAAGCCCCATATTTCCAGATGAGTGATGTAATATCCACTAGAGTTGTAACCCACAGCTGTTTCTTTTCTATTTGTAATATGACTGTGAAACTAATGCGAACAGAATGTGTCTGAAATTATATTTACTCAACAGGGTTTGCAGAGCAGGGAGCCGATATGAGATAGGATGAGAGCATCAAGCATAGTTATTAGTTGGACTGTACTCATCGGAGGAGCAGGATAGAAATTATTTTAAATCTTTACAGTATTAGTTGTTTATTGCAACATTAGGATAAAACCAACTTGTGTCAGAAAAAATACAACATGCCTTTACTACATAATATATATGGCTATAGCTTGTTTAGTCAGATCATTCTTTCTTGGCTGGGCAAGTCCACAACAATGAGAATCTCCTGTCTTACAATGCCCCCCCAATTCACAAAAAAATCTGCACAGCAGCCTTGTAGCTGGGCTCTCCTGTGGAGGAGAATTAATCTGCTCCAAACAACCTTTTATTTTCTTGACACAAATACTTGTCAGCTTCCACTAAAAGCAATTTGTTTTTGGCTCCCTTCTTCAGGCTCATGTAGCAGGACTGAGAGAGCGGCATGGCATGCTGTTTCAAAAAGGAGAAGAAGAGGAGGGGTGCGGTGAGGGGAACAGTGCTTTAATCTGATTAGACCTGGCGAAAATCCCAAACCGGGGCTGAAGTGCAGTGCTTGTGGTTTCTGAACAGCTTACGCTAAGTCTGTACCATGGAAATAATCTACTCTTAAAACCCAGGAAACAAATCAACTATGGTAAGGACATAAGTCGCTGTCATTACGGAGTCATTAGGAAAAACATTTCCATAGAGCATGCAGGCCATTGGTGCTGTCAGAAGGGGGCAGTGTGTGTGTGTGTGTGTGTGTGTGTGTGTGTGTGTGTGTGTGTGTGTGTGTGT
>JABUIW010000156.1:3931050-3949078 GCA_013363375.1 Menidia beryllina
TGTGTGTGTGTGTGTGTGTGTGTGTGTGTGTGTGTGTGTGTGTGTGTTTGTGTGTGTATGACTGTACCTCTGTGATCACGCCTCTTATATTTAAAGCCCCCCTGCTGATGCTGTAAATGCACGGGAGAAACACAAATGTCCATTTGTTTATGTTTTCTCAAATGACTTCATCTAAATAAAGATTCTATGGGTTTGCATTTTCTCTCCATCCATGCAGTGGGCGTCTGTCTTCAGTTCATTTATATGTGAGTGTGTATGCATGTTTTTCTGCGCTGCTGTGGGATTGCAGGACAACTTCTCTGGTGCTGAATAATGAATCAAAGCATGGGAGAGAAGCAAAGTCACACTGCAGCAGCTTGTCTCTCTTCTCTGCACTGCTTTCTCTTTAGCTGAGCCAGATGACTAGAGCCTGGAAGAAGCTAGCTTTAATGGGGCCGAAGCCCAGCTATCACCTCCACAGCCACACAGCGGTAAACCACATAAATTCTCTTTGATTCGCAGCTCCACATCCAAGTGAAACCCCAGATCATCAATTAATATTTAGTGAAATGTTAACATTTATTGTAAAAGTGCTGCTCGTGAATTAGAGGAACCTTCAGTAATACAAGAGGAAGAGGCCTCTTAGGAAGATCAATAGAAAAAAAAACAGATTAACATGCTTTTCATGAGACTGGTTCTCCCATCAGTGGAATATAGCGAAGGAAACCAGTTTGTGATCAATATTCAGTGTATGTTGGGGGAAAAGGGTGTTCTGAGGGAGCAAACGGGGGGGGCATGAAATGTAAGCTGCACTGCCATCATACAGAAACACAAAGGAGGGTCTTCCAAATGACACTGTTAAACTGTTTTACCACCATGTTCAACGCTGTCAGCCACAGTGCCTCCCGTCTTATTAATAGCCCCCAACGCTGCACAGATTTCAATCTCACTTTGCTCTCATTATCTCTTTTCTCTTATACTGTTTCATTTTACGCAGCCTAAATTAAATGTAAAAACCATAATGCAATTCTGCCGGAGGAGAACATGGCGTCTAATTGCATTAGACTGAACTGTCTGTGGAGTCCGCAGCCGCTCGGCCCCCATCACTCCGCTACAATTAGTAGCGGCTACTCCCTGCAGCAGCAGGTGTCGTCCTGCACGCGCCGACATTCCAGCCGGCTGCCCGAGCCCAGAAAAAGCCAGTGACTCTCCTTCCATCTAGGTTAGTGCACCACCGTAGCTCTTTGCAGGAGCTGGCGGGGCTGCAATCACATTACTGTTGAGCCCACAGATACGCATGGTTGGCAGCGCACACCTCGCCGTCACACTGCAAGGATGCTGAGTTGCAGAAAGGACTGATATGATCCTGTCATGTTGCAAGCAGAGGAGAATGGTTAGCTGCAACCTTGGCCTTGAAGGTTGCGGTGTGTCACTGTGAGAAGCCGGGAGGAAGATGAGGCGGAGCGGGCAATGAATGAGGCTGCTCGCGGTGGAAGGGCCAGTGAATTCACACACATACACCCACACTGTATGAGGTTGGCAGCATTCCAACACACCCTGAGAGCAGTTGAGCTAACCAAATTATAAATTTACAAGGACTAAATTACATAGCTTGCGTACGCACATACTGTCACATCAGCGACACAGACACACACACACACATGCACACAAGGAACACAAAGGCAGCTAATACCAAACAACTTGAGCCTTGGACAGGTAGAGGTTCTGTGAATGATATGCATAGAGAAGAAAACTCCACAGATTTCTCATTCCCCCGGGTCGATATTTCCATGTGTGAAATGCATCTCAGTGAATCTTTAAGAGAGATGTGGTGGAACAAGAGAAATGAATAAGTCTACCGTAGTACAAGATACCAGATTCCTCTTTATCTCCACCCAGCGTCAAGTTTGAATCTTGTTACATTTGTTGTACTTCAGAGTGGGATGTTGGAACTCAACAGCATATTTTCACTTGCAGTAGTTAAGTTGATCTTTGTGAATTTTAGCCAATGACCTTGACAGAAACCGGAGTTTTTTAATAAAGCTAAACCATAACATTTCGTAAGCATCAAAAGCTGTGTTCACCTCATGCAATGTGTCCTTGTTGTTTTGACTATTTCAATCCAGCAGACTTCTATTTCATGAATGATACTGGGGTCCCTCAGGAGACATGCCAACAACACCCAAACCAGTTCTTGAAAACAAACACACGGAGGATAGTCAAACTATTTGAAAAAAGAAAAAACGGTTTAAGAATAACTGACTGCTCAATGCTTTACTGCCCAGTCACAGTCAGCCCAAACATTGACAGCTCATTCCAGTTTGACATTGTAATAGCTTCAAGGGGTGGGAAATGTAGCCTTTTTTCTTTCCACAGCTAACAAATACAAATCAGGTGAATGATTTTCTGCCATTACTTGAGGCTATGGCACTGCTATCTTTGCAGTGGTGAGTCATTGTCACTCAATGCTTGTTGCTGCTGGGTAAATGTACTGATGACATGTGGAAGGGTTTAAATGAAAGTGATACATGTTAACTTCATTTTGTCTAATTTTACATGTTAATTTAGTTATTCATGTTGGTCATTATAGTAGTTTGTGGAGAAAAATTACCTCTCCTCCAGTTTAATGGGAACAATTTTATCATTCTTTACCTCCTTTCCTCATGTGATTCAGAACCTCATTCAGCTGAATTCTGAAATTGTTGTTTCAGATGTCTTTTAGTTGAGTCTAACTCTCAGTATAAATGCTGTTGTTTGCAGTCAATACACATTACTTGAGCTCACGACATATACTGTATATCATCATTTTTAGATGCAGTAAAACTGCTCATCCTTCTCTTTTCAAATCGATCGGACAAACTTTAAACCCAAGTCCATTTTGCAATGTTTCTAGTCCGACCATCAAAAACATTACATTAAATAACCAAATCTACTATTATGATACTTGACAAGTGTCACTGACACTTGTTTGTACACCTAACACAGACATCAACAACTTGCAACATCTTAAATGGGGGAAACTTGCTGTGTTTGTGAATTGAATTCAGAAACTTGGATAGCAGAAGTTGCCGTGGAAAGTTGAGATCTTAACTTCTAAAGTGGCAGCACAGCTGCCAGCCAATCAAATCATTTGAGTGGTGCCGCGGCTAATCTTGGCACTGATTGTTGCTGCAATTAAACCCACCATTGAGCATTGCATCGCGTCCATGAGAATACTGCCTTACTGAGGTCTGTGTTGTTACCACAGCAACAATGTTGATCGGCTGATGTTGACTGGATGCAGAAATCCAGTAAAATCAATTGCAAATAACAATGTAAACATTCTCTCCTCATATATGATTTAAAGAAAATAAATCTGTTTACCTTCAGTGTCAGCCAATATAAATCTGTCCAAAAGATGATAAATTCAAATTTGAAAAAGGAAATATCAAAAAATGCCTGCGGTAAAAATTTCTAGAACATGTAACTTTTCATGCAGAAATGCCACACCCAGTATACATACCGTACACTTCCAGAGCGCACACGTTTTCGTTTTTTTGTGCCCAGTACAGTAGGGTCGTGCCCTCAGAGCACTTTTTCTGGATATCAACGCATCACCAATAGATAGAAAGTCATTACAGAATTTTTTTTGGAGAAACTTTGACAGTTTTGATGTTTTTCATACTGACCTTTACGGTGTTAAATGACACGCTAACTGTTATGGTTAAGGTCAGGCGAGGATATTGATGTCGACACAAATGTCAGATGACTGTATGCACAGTGATGAGATGCGACTTGACTTGGCATGTTATTCAAACACAACAAAAAACACGGCTTCTATTTTTCCCAGCCGTCTTTGTTCTTGTACAAAAGAGAAAAAAAAGATTTGAGCAACAATCGGAAAGTTATGGTTATTGTTTTGATGATCCATGAATTTGTTGTCTGGTCTTATTTGTAGATATCCTTTAAAAAATGTTGTCAAAATTCTGTACTCTTTATCAACAATAATCAACAATAAATTCTCAGAAGGGTTGTTGGTTATTTGTGACCCTCACGAGGGGTTGGTGTTTTATCGATCGTCACAGTGGTCCTGCTGTGCTGTTCTCCTCTGTCTCCAATGCTGAAGTGACTCTTCATTGTAAACATCTCTCATTCACCGAGTTCCACGCCTGGTGTTGCCACAGTAAAGCTTAAGTTTGCAAAAAGATGTTTAATTAGCTAGATGCGTCTGTACTTGTTCAATTTATTAAAGAAAGTAAAAGAAGTGAATCAATTCATCGTGGCCTCATGTTTCTTTTTGTTTTTTTTAGGTGGGATGAGATATCTGAATGAACCCCTCTTCCAGCCCCTCTAATCACACAGTTTTCTAAAAGGAATAATAGGGAAACACCGTTGGTGACAGGCCGCACTGTTCAAGAATGACCCTGCTAGGCCTGCCGCCAATTACCGACAGAACAAAAGCCGGAAAGTAAACATACAGGCGCTAAATGCATTCATGCATGTGCACACGTGCTCGCCCAAATGTGCGCACATCTTTTTTTTTTTCCTGCTGTTTCTTTCTTTCTTTGGAAGTTAGCACAAAGGCCCAATTGACTCCCCCAAGTCCCATTAAGTCAGCAGCCTATTTGTAAACACCAGACTTTTAAGTTGGTGCCCAGGAGCCAGAAACAATGGAGGGTCTTGAACTTGTCAGTTCTGAATTAGATACAGCAGTAGTTTCAGGGCCGTTTCCATGTGCATCATGTCTGCGGCTCCACACTCACTTAATTCCTAGATATTTCTGGATTTGGATTAATATCCTATTTAAAACACTCTTAACATTTGGAAAAGCGCATTGAAGATGCAAATCTTGAGGACCCGCTTTATCGTGTCTGAAAATCCATAAACAACTGGCTACATTGTACCCAGTAACAGCCTGGATTTGCCCCGTCCTGTTCTGTTGTATTTTCATGATAATGTTGTGGCTGGTGGTGCAGCTCGAGCTCACATCCATGGAGACAAAGCCTGCTCGTCTCTCCCATGGTTAATTGCTGTTCGCGTTTCTCCAAGTGAGGCAACCCTCCCCTATATCAGCCCTCAGCCAATTTACATCTTATTATGTCTATCTGTGCTGAGAACTAGTATGTGAAATGGAGAGAAAATTACTCTTCATTTCGGAAGAAATGGTGACTCGTCCCAGTCAGCCCATCATTGAAACGCTCTGTCACTGTGTCAGAGGTGCCTGTGAAGATATTATAGAATTCTGGCCATGCAGTATGGGCATTGTTCCATACTCTCGCTCCATTATTAAATTCCTAATGCCATTATTGACTACACAAATAAACACATTATGCAGACTTAGTTTGGCTCCTACTTTGAAAAAACAAAACAATAGAGCTATGTAAATATTCAATGTAAAATAATTTGACTATCTTTTATCTATGTTTGGAAATTATTGAATGAAATTGAGATTGTATAAAAAGTTCAAAATTTTGTAATAAAGGTGGGGTATTAGAATGGAATGCATTTGCAGGCAGACTCATATATAGACATAATCGACCATTACTCTGACTTGTACGCAAACGTTATTCTTTGATAATTATTGACTGATTTAACAGAAAATTGGTAAAGCCAATTGCAAACAAAGCCAACACTGGATACTCATTGTATATGCTAAAAACCAGGCAATTAGTTATATCTGCTGTTCTAAGCTTTGGTGTGTATGCTTCTGTAATGATGTGCTGTAATAATAAACTAGACATGGAGAGGATAGGACAATTATTTTGTTTCAAGCAGCCTGTGCGTGGGAAGACGGCCCAGCTCTCAAGGTGACCAACAGCAAGTGACAAAGATTGTCTTCTAGAGGGGAAATAACACTTTTCTGTGTATGGCATATATTGGGTGTCACTACCAACTAAAAATAGATACAATCTTTGCATTTGTTTTAAGATCTAAAAAATATTTGAGTTTGGTAACCTTTTGGACTTTCCCCAGAAACCTTTGTCTGCTCACAACATTGTCCATGTTGCTCTCTCCTTCCGTACACCTAACATCATCTACAGATGATGCTGCTGTATTTTGGAAGTGGGAGGTTAGAGCTCTTTTACTCTTGCTTTGATAACTTGATTTAGTTTTTTTTCCCCCCTGTGGCTTCTTTGAGATGATAAATATTAAAGATGTACGTAACCTGTGCAGAAAAGTATCATCACTTAACTTATAAAAAATAGGTTACTTGCTAGAGAAATCCCTCTGTTATAGTTTGAGAAAATGGATGGATGGGCTCCTTGGTGTTCAGATATCTGCGAGAATATTACTCATGGGAAAGAGGTAGCATTATGTGTGTATTTGGCCGTTGGTTTTCATGTGTTCCCTCTGCCTTCCTCTCATCTACATGTTCACACGCACAGGGGAGGTGAGATGGGATCCTCTGATTCAGCAAATCAAAGGCCTCTCCTCCTGTCTATAATATCAATGCTGCCGGAGGGCCGTAGAGGATGCCGGGCAGAGGCAGGGTGGGGGTGGGAAGAGCTGCAGGATCCGTCGGGGGCAGGGCAGGCAGGGCTGGAGCTGCAGATTATTCTGGAAATTGCCAGCTGCAATGTCTGCAATCAGGATCAAACCGGTTCCGGGTGGGGGAGGAGGAAGTCACTGTCGATTTTTGTCAAGCCAGCCTGTGCCTGTGTGTCTCCCGGCTGAGTAGGATGACATTCGTGAAGGCGATGGTGGAAATGTCCCACCACCTCATCCTCTCCTTAATAATTCATTGACCTGCCTGGGCTCTATGGCCGTGGCCGTTGCTTCCTGTCTTTTAATGGAGCTGGCGATTACCAACACTGACATCTTAACATTCAGATAATACACACACAAGGCCGAAGCAAAATCAATAGCAGATCAAGAGCGCACAATGAAGTGCACTGCACAGCAGCTGAATAGCATGCAGAGCATGCAAATGCAGAACACTCCTCACTACCCCCGGCACACACCATTCCCACTGACACTGTGGGGTCTTCTTTTTCCTTTCCTCCTCCTTATCCTCTCCTCATTCCTACATCCTCTCGCTGACAGGTTACTTGTTACCTCCTTACTCTCTTCCTCCCCAGTTCTCTAAGGATTGCGGGGCTCACGGGGGAAGCAGCAGAGCCCTGGGACAGACCCTGATTAAGACTGTTAATGACAAAGGCCCCAGAGCTGCAGCATGCTAATCCTAATCTGTATGTATCTACAGGAACACATATTTCTGCCCTTGCTCAGTCTGCTGATAGCAGAAAAATAGAAATGCATGGGCAGCCATTTTGGAACAGCTGTATGGAGCTTCATGTAATGGAGGAGTTCTGTCCAGGTCACCAATGAGGAAAAAAAAAAACAACTCTGCACCAAATCCATTTATAGAAGTCTGTGAGCAAGTTTTTTCTTTCTCTAACCCCCTCCCCAGGTATATGCAAACCAAATTTGGTGCTGGGTAAGAGGTAAGGGAGCACTCAAATGGAAAGTCCCAGATACCATGATGCCACTTGCTGTTTTTTTAGTTTTTTTATTAATCTGGAAACCAATTTCATTAGTCGTAGCGCTTTAGGCATCAGTTTCACTGATTTTAAATTACCGGTGCCACAACCTCGAGAGCATAGGAGAGGCAGCCTGTTCACCTGAAAGATTCAGGCGCTAACAGTACAGCGAAAAGGTGAGCAGTTTATTTTAGCATTGAGGCAGGAGGGGGGCTTGTGTCTGCATGTGTCCAGTGATGCGGGGTTGATTTCTTTCGGCAGGCCTGCGAATGCCCTGAGGCGAGAGGGGTGAGGACCATGGAGGAGTGGGGAAGAGAAAGAATCTGGCCTGGGGAGACATTGCAACATGAGTGCACTGGAGCCATTAAAATATAACAAGAGATGAGTGCAACAGTGTATATTTAGCTGCAGAGGAAGCCTGCTACTCTGTGTTATTGTGTGCGCATATCTTTTGGTCACTGCAGGAGCTCAAATCAAAGCAGAAATTACGGTGAGAGATGAAAAGGAGCAGAGAAGCAAACTGAGGTATTTATCAGTTGCTGTTGTAGCGGCTGGTGAGACGAAGAACAGCACATTTGTGTTGCGACGACTTCCAGTCCGATAAGGAGCAGGGATGTTATAAGAACAAAAGGGTGGGGTTATTCAGGGTGTGAAATTATGGGTGCGGGAAAGCACCTTGGTTGAGGGCGAGAAGAAAGAACTATGTTAAGAAATTTCATTGTTCTGTTTTAATTCTTCTCTTTCTCCCTTTTTCTCTCTACTTGATTTCATTCTCTGTCTTTTGTTTGCATCCTAATCTCCTTACCTCCCCTTTGATAAAGTGGATTTTACATTAATAACTCTATGATATTTGCCCACATTTAGCCATTCATTTGGCCCATCTTTTCTTCCCTAAACTGCGTAGTTGTGAAACAGAGCTGCAGGGTTTAGACAAACTCATTATACAAATCTAAAAAGAACGTCGCAAATCTGCCCTGTGGAAAATAGAAAATGTTTGATATGGAAGGTTTTTTTTACACTCTCTCATGTCAGCGATTTTAATTGGCTGACTTTTCGGTTGGAACATTTGGCTAAAAATGTTTTTGTTTTTTTTCTTCATTTTATTAACTGAGATTTGAACAATGATTGAAAATTCAAGATACTGTGGACATGTTTCTCCCATCACAGAGGTGTGTGCATAACCAGTGTGCAGAAAGCAGAATGTAGCCCAGTTTGTTTGGTAGAGTCAGGTTCCTAAATAGATATGACAAGGCAGTTAAATACATCAATCACCAAATAAATATGGATAGGACTCATTTAAATTTCCAAGGAGGTTCCAGCTAGCTGCCAGGAGCAAGAGAAAATTGTGGAGTAAGACCGGTAAAAGAGCTGACTGAGGTCCCCCGAGTCCCAAACAATGCAAAGTCAGTTGACATTTCCAATGACATATTTGTATCAGGCAATGTAATTACTGACTTAGAACTGTGGCAGCTATCTTGCTGTGGGACAGTGGCTGGAACTGATTACATTGTTACGTTAGACCGTGCTATTTATATGAATTATGCCATCATCATGGACTGTTGAATATTTTGCCACAGTTCGCGTGGCTCCAATTAAAGAATATCAATTTAGAATAAAACATTATCCATGCAGATGTCCTTTACAATAGTGTGAGGTATTATGCTACAGTATGTGTGCAGTGTGGAGTTTTCTGTGAAATGTGTCTGATTGTAAAGTGTAACTTGTCATGAACCATATTGCATGCTGAGTCCAGGAAAAAATAATCATACTGCCGTTGATACTCTCAAAGACTGGACATTGGATCTGTTTACTGTGGGTTCGGCTCGTAACTGCAGACTGGAAAGATTAAACTGAGGGCTGAAGATGCCTACTGGTATAGAAAATAACTATCTATGAGGGGAAGGCAAGCAAGGATAAAGTGCAAGTCAGCATCTGTCTGAAGGCTGGAAAATAATGAATGTAAATGAAGCACATTTATATGTTAGACCATGTTTGCTTCATTCTTAGAAATGAAATGCATGATATGACATTGTTTAACAAGGTGTTTTAAACTGTGATTGCCTGTCACTTGGGCTCAAGAAAAGATGCAACAAAGCTTGCAATAATCCCTTACATTAATACAGCCTCTTCTACTTATGTAGAGGAGTTGATAAACAAAGGGGGTTTAGAGCAGTGTACTTATTATTGGGTATTACTGAGCAGAGGCGTACAGGCTGAAAAAAGAGGATATTATGATCTCAAAGGAATGCTTTCTCTCAACTCTTGACTTCAAGTGAGGGTCCATTTGGAAGGCCATTGAAGATATCCCGGTCCAGACTTCTCTCCTGTAAGCAAAACAGAATGAGGACCCTCCAGGTCTCTGCGTGTTTTCAGGTTTTTATCATTGACTGTCAAGTAAACGGAAACCCTGGACTTTGGTAACAGATTATTCTGGAGGACTTGATAAAACCAGAGAGCAAACAGGGGCACGGTGACCTGAACCCTGTAAACATAGGTGTAACTGAGCTTATTCCTCTTACATCTGTGTTAAAGCATTTCTCAGATTTCTTTTTTGGACTCATACAATGTAAAAATGATCACATGCAAAAAAAATAAAATAATGGTCATTAATTCACATCGTTATCATAGTGCATTTACTTTATTTCAGAATAACATAGTTTATTCCTCTTGCTGACCTTTTTTACTACCTGATTGAAAAAAGCCAACACACCACTAATAATCATGGCTTCCAGCAGGATAGTGAAGTCAAAGGCATTTTTATTCTTTCCATTGATGAATAGAGGATGGTGCTGGTAATTACAGGCTGCTTTGCAGAGCATGATTGCACCACAGCGAGGGTCAGCCAGAGCAAGGTTCAAGCTTCTTGATATTTCACAGAGAAATAAATATAACCAAGAGGCGTGCCCGTGTCCCAGAGGATCACTAAGTTTAGGTCCCCTTTGTGTGGGCCACCTTTGACTTGGGAGAGTCAAAGAAATGGGTTAGTAATCTGTGAAGGCTCTGGGGTGCTGAAAAAGAAGCAGCAATCACAGAGAAATGATGGAGCATCGTTAATCCATCCCGACGGCGACCTCTGTTTGACAAAGTGCTCAACGAACGAGGCAGATTGGCTTTGAGTTAAAAAGTGTGTGCTGTCTCCGCAGAGGGGCTGGGGTCTGTCTGTCTCTGCCTGGGAAAGAAAGTTTTACAGTAAACCAGATAAACATGGAGATCAGATGTGTGGAACACGTCCCCCTCTGAAAGGAAGGCCTCAAACTCCAGGATCTACATTATTCTCTCAACTTAAATGAATCTAATGGCTGCTTTAGCTAATTCTGCCCTCCTAAATGACTTCCTGTCATTGCCTCCACACATAAGAGGAGAGCTTCACGCTTGATGGAATCTCCCTTTGTAACAAAGCATAAGTGGATCTCTTGTGCCCCTCTTAACCGCAATACTAGAAACATGAAAAATTGAACAAAATAATATATTTCAACTGCACAAACTTCTAGTTGGAGACGCCAGACAAAGTGCTCATCCTACCTCTTCACATGTGTAATTTGAATTAGCGGGCGCCAATCTTCAACTCTCAATGTGCAATCAAAGCCGAGAGTTTTGAAACATTTTCAGCTTCAGTTGACCATTTGGGGGATGTATGACATACAGATTGAGTGCATTAACATAACAGCCCCCAATTACAGAATATTTTTCCATATCTTCATATATATTTCATAGATATTTTCTCCTTGTTGTCACCATTAAGAGCAGGGTTAGCCATCTGAGGACCCACCGCACATGGGAGCAGGGTAAATGTGGCTTGTCATTTCTCTCTACAGCTTGTTTCAATCAATATCAATTAATTATCGCGGGTACTCCAAAATGATAAATGCTTTTCATCTATCACTTCACAGATCAATGACTGCAGTGTTACTGTGCTCGCATTTATTTCATCGTGTGGCCCAATCATTTGAGAAGCCACAGTGGACAATTTACATTTAAGACGTACGATGAAGGGGAATCAATACTGTTAGCACTGAGAGTGAAGAGGAGTGTGATGTTTGTGGTGATGAATTTAAATACGCAGCTGTAACATTTACAACCCAAATAGTGTTATAGCAGATTAAAGGACAATATTGATGGTAACATACTAAACCCTTGTATGTCCCATGCTTTAAATCACATCAACAGCCATTCTGAGACTTTATGAAGACAAGACACTTGATGGGATGTTAAGTCAGAGGTTAATCTTTGCACAATGGCCGTGTTTTCCTGTCATACTGTTATTTCTAACTCATGTCTCACGTGGAGTCCACTCAGACCTCCATCTGACCAAGAACCAGACGACCCGCTGTGGATAGCCTCTGCCCCACGAGGTGGGCGTGTCCCGGGTGAGCCTCTCCTTGACGCTCCACTGCTAACCTTTGACACCTTTTTGAATGCTTGGTCTTTAGAGTCGCAGGATAAATCTATAGAGGAGATGCTAACCTTCTCTGACTAACGGCCTGTGTAAGCTTTGCATTGATTTAAAGCAAAGGCTCGCCGTCTGTTTGATATCAAACACGAGTGGTCTGATTTCCCACTGGAAGATGAAAAAGTTGACATTTGAAATGTCACCCACAAAAATCAGGGGTGGAGAGAGGAACCCGAATCCTTTACTTAAGTAAGATTTTAATCATCAGGGTTAAACAGACAGAAGCAATGTTTTACAACTAAACTTCGTACTCATTACATATATCTCTTCTAGAAATGCGTTTTTGACCAATTTTACACAGAGCTCTTTACATTCAGAATTCCCTTGTTTTTAGAAACGTTACACAATTATTTATGAGTAAAAACACACATTACAATAGCAATATGTACCATTTTGAAGCTGAAACATATTCCGTTTTGAAAAGTGCAATATCTGAATTTTCTACAAACAGTCTTTCCTAGAAAGGGAACTGGAGTAACTGAAGACCCAAAATATGAAATTGAGAGTGACATCATCTGTGATACTGTATGTAACACCAGGTCTTTATCACTAAATTTACACAAGAATAGTTTGGACCTTTTACTAACTGAAAATATCATTGCATTATACAACAACAACAAAGGAGAATCTAAAATTCCAAATAATTTTTAAAAGAAGCGATTCAAACTAATTTTTTTTGTTTTTTTAATCCTAGAGCCATTAGCTCTTTAAATTACATAAAAAAATTTGGTCTTAAACCATTTTTTCTATTTACTTTTTTATCTGTCTAATAAAGTGGTTAACTAAAAGCCACAGCTTGTCCCTGTCAAATTTATTCAAATTTAGTTAAGTATTAAGCAGCAGATAATTAAAATATGCAAAGTGCAAGTCAATTTGAAACGTACAGAGGCACAGTTCTGAATTAGTTTGCACAAGGGCGCACAAAAGTGTGACTTTACTTATGTTCAGTAAGATAAGATAAAAGAATATGGAAAAATTTAATTACAGATATATTCAATATTGTCAGTTTATCATTAGGCAACAGTAGACATTTCTTGTAAAACAGTAACAAGCTCCTTTACAATAAGCCTTAACTGGAGTTCTGTGCAGACAGACTCAAAGGGGGAAAGAATAAGACATATACTTAGTATCTCAGACACCATGATAAGCTCATGCAAATGAAAAGTGTTGATTTTAATTACTATCCATACTATATGTTCCTTCATTCTCATAGTCTATAGTCAACAGGAGCAGAGAGAGCTCCTGTCATATTTTGTAATAAATGTCATTATGCTTGAAGATGTCAATAGTTTCCTTTTTGCTTTTAATGTCAGGAACACAGCACTCCTTACATTTCCTCAACAGGACACGTTTAGGTCTCTTTGCATATTTACTTAATGTGGACATAATAGGTTGCTCACAATGGTCTAATTACCATAATTATATGTGTTACTATAGCAACCCTCAAGCCCAGGTTTGAGTCATTGTATTTTACCTCTCATACAGCTTTAATTGTTGTGATAGGACATAAGAAATGGCTGTTGGCATTTTCCAAACTGCTGGGTATTGGCTTTTAACAGGTGCTTCTGAGTCTCACTTTGTGTCAGCTGCAGACCCAGTCACTACACACTGTAACACACACCTATTGAGAGGCAGGCTCGTATTATTTCAACAGTTCACAAAAACAATCCCTTTTTTCAGTGTTACATCTGTCTGTAGCTTTCATTTACCCATAGCTCATTCCACTGCTAATCAGAAAATTGGCTGTTAATTGTAAATAGATTCAGAGACCTCTTGGTGTATGTTTAAAAATAAATAAATCGTTTAGTGAGTTGCGCTGACAGAAAATGCATCAATTCTTTATCTCTCTATCCATCTTCTGAAGTAATAGAACTGTAATTGAATAAATTATATTTCCAATTACAGGGATTTTTATTGAATGAGCAAAAAGTCAATTTTAGTGATCAAACTGAAAATACATCTCTTTTTCTGAATTAAAATGGCTTCAACTTTCCGCAGACACTACGTGTCTCCCAAGTGTTCTTTTTTTTCCACAAGACTTTCTGCTAAGCGTCGACTGATTTTTCTGCCTCTTGGCCCACAAAGGACAGAGCTCGCATCAACACATCTAAGACTACAGATCTCAATCAGTCATGGTAGCTGGACTTCTGGTCTGGACACATTACTCACTATTACGGACCTATCGATCGTGCAATTACACAATGAGGGTCAAATTTCCCATGATAGATGACACTTTGGAAAAAAGGTTAGCAACAATAAAGGTGGAAAGGGAAAAATGACAGAAGTGAGAAAGTTGGAAAGTGGAAACTATGTACAGAAAATATAATGCGTCACCACACAGGTTACTGCTTCATTCTTATGTTTTAGAAACAAGTGTTGAAAGCATGTTTAAAAATAAAAATTTCACCTGTGAATGAAATTGAATGATCAATTTCTTTGCTGCAGAAAAGATTCGAGAACGAGATTTCCTTTTTCTGCTATTTTATACCTTTATGGTATTTTGGGGATAAAACTTGGCAAACGTATCAAGCTGTATTGACTGTGTGCAAAACCGGACTCAGTCAACATGGCATTTCTCACTGATTAGTGGAGAATTGCAGAAAAGCCGTGACTTAAGTGTTCAGCTACTTTTACCTCGGGTTCCTGTATTCAGCAGTGACATGTTAAGCAGGATCGAAAGTGTCCATTTTGACTCACCAGTACATCGCAATGCATGTTTTAAAATTTTTAGGTTGAGGCTTATTGTAGAATGAACAGCTCAGGATTCATTCCTGAAACCTCTTGTTTCACAATGTTTTGAGAATATTTTGAGAATATATGGAGTGGCTCTTCCGACAGCTTAGGTTGGTTCAGGATCTACTACCTGCTGTTGTGATACGTGCTGATTTAGGCAAGAGCTTCACTCAAACAGATGTCTTGAAGGCAGGATGTGTTTAAATTGTGTCCATTTTCTACAGCAGTAGACGATTATTGGATTTATAGGATTCTAAATCACATGAATATGATTTTTAATCAAATATGAGGTCTATATGATATGTCCTGTTTTTATGTGGTATTCTGTTTTTATTTTATACAAGATCTTGAAATTTTGCAAATGCTACACCGTAAAAACAAATCTAATTTCTGGTGAGGTTACAGTGTCTCATCTTTATCATTACAGATCTTAGATCCTTGTCACTAATTAAGAAGTTATCTGAAGTTGATTGCTGGAGTTAACTTGTAGTATTGATCTACATACCCTGTAAAATACATGCTATCACTGCCAAAAATAATGGCTTCCGCCATAGAACATCGATGTGACAAGAAACCGAGGGTAATTGTTTTCCATAGCTCAGTGAAGGCTTGTTATGTAAGTGCTTCTATCTTTTTCTGTGAGGTAGAATCACTGTAGGCCTTATCAGAATGTGCCTTCTCATCAGTTGGACTGCCCGTGAAAAGCTTCCAGGCAACACAAATTTGCGCTCGCTCGTCACAATGTGCACTACCTGCAAAGCAGATCTGATGGAGTATGAAGCGAGTGGTGAAATCTCAGCCCTATTATTTATGTGCCGTGTCCTCTGTCTCCCTCAGCTGTGCTATTTTCTGCTGTCCCTCTGCAGCACGGTCCTCGCTCAGGCGGGCCCCAGCTCTCAGCTCTGGTTCTGCAGCTCACGCCAACGTCCTTCAGATGACCTTGCCACTCTGACGTGCCCTCTGTCACCGTGCCGCTAGTCTCAATGTGACCACTGTTGCTCTGCAAAACACACGATAGCGCACACATTCAAACGACGCCACTCTGCTAATCAATAGCGCTTTGAGCTCTGGGTCAACAGTGGGAATATACTGAGCATGTCCAATCACGTGGAGGGGAGCCTCTGGGAAGATTCATCGGCTTGGTCACGCATGTGCTATGTGTGTGCACATTTCCAGTAATGAGTGGGGTGTTAAGGGTAGGAACAATATTTCAGCAATGATCCGCGTTCGCTGCAGAGGGCAGGCTTTAAGTATGTGGCCTGTTTGATCCTATGTATGGTGATATGCTCGTAAACGTTCTCCATACAGGTAATATTTGTGTCTCATCCTCCTCCTCCACCTCGCTGTTTCACATGTGTGGATTTTTTCTGCCTACCTCAGCTGCCCAAAGACTTCAAACCCAGTTGCCCACAGAATCCGTTGTTGTTGGCTCTGTCTTTAAAGTATATAACTCCTGTTCATACTTACACATTGTATATGTGCATCTTATCTTGACATTTTATATTTGAGCTACATTTCTGATTGTTTTAGTGCAGATAGTGTCCGTACTTTACATGTGTCTGTTATAGCATGTTATCTAGAGCATAAAAATGCCTAATATTTACATAAGAAAACACGAGTCTACGCTAACAGAGCTCCTTCTAGAGCTGCATCTGTATTTAAAGAGGAACATTGAGATAGAAAAGTAGTGCGTGGCATTCTGCTCTATCTGTACCGCTCCATTCCACTCATCTGTCCCTAGGGCCAGAGTCGTAGCGGCGGGATCAAAAGTAAAATCAGAGCAGAAAGCTGTATCCAATCATGTCAGTCAGAGAGGTCTCTCCCTATACTGTAGTCTGGCAACGTTCAGGGCTGAGGGCACTGATCTCTATCAACGAGGATAAATTCAGTCAAACCTCTGAAATGTGTGGCGGTGGACCTCAAGTGATTTAAATCATTAAAATGAGGCCAACTGCATCATGCAGTCAGATCACGCAGCGGGGGCATCCAGCGGGCTGGTACAGAGAGAAGAGTGCCATCATCTGGCCCCTGCTGATACATCCATCCCACTGCAGAGTGCCTGTATGTGGAGAGACGCGGCAGTGGATCTGTGTAGGCTCCGGTGTTGGTGTTTGTGTGTGATCTCAATCATTGGTCTTTTCATATCTTAAAGTGCAAGATGCGTTTATGAATTTTCTGTGCCAAGTTGTGGCTGCCCTTTTGGCACCCCTCATAGAAAAAACAGGGCCCATTCCCCTTGTTTATGAAATAACATGATTATGAAGGCAGATTCAGTGTGAGGTGCGTGCGTGTGTGTGCTCTCGAGAAAAGGCAAGCTAGCCTGACAGTGTCTTGAAGAGGGACCAACGGCTTTAAGGCACAGACAACAATCCCACATCAGCTGCTCCACTTTGCAAATAATAGAGCCGCTCCTCTTCAGCCATTATATGGGCCTCAGACGGGGAGAGTGTGCGTGCCTTGTATAATTGTAGGGTTACAGGCGTATGTTTGTGTTCGTTCCGTTCATTGTTAAAAGGTTGTGAGGTGCTGATTTACCTCTCACCGTGTAATTGAAAAAGAAAATCATTACAAGTCACTCACACTCGTGGTCTTCGAGAAAGAACTGCTTTTGGGGTCTGAAATTAATCGACTTGCTGTAGCGCTCGATGCAGCTTTGTTGGGATTCTGAGCTTGCACATGTCTTCATCGTTCATTTCACAAAGTCCAGCCGTAGCACAATTATAAAAGGCATGATTTCAGCACTTCTTTTTTTTTGTACAATGATGCGTCTTTTCTTTGTCACCTGCTATAAGTCACCTGCTATGTACAAAGTCAAACAGTGTACATTACAGAAATAAGAGCAGCACATACAGGTGGCATCTGTGGTATGAACCAGGCAGCAAAAACACACAAGCATCTCGATCAATCAGCAATCACGTCCGTCTCCAGCATAAACACACCTATTACACACGCCAAGTGGTGGCAGTGTAAACATTGCAGAACAATACACTCTGCATTTCCAGCTGCAGTGGCTTCTCTGATTGGCTGGATCGATTGTCGGAGGCATTTGATGTTATAGGGGGAGAGGCGAGGCATATTGATTGGAGGATAATCAGAGTCAAGCTGGCTTGGTCCTCTTCAATAATTCAAAGGAAGGATTTGGGTGAGATTCCCTTGATCTGAGGTGTGATGTACATTTCATAGTATGCAGGGTAGGGGGGGAGGGTCAGGAATGTGTGTGTGTGTGGGGGGGTGTGTGTGTGTCTGTCTGTGTCTGTGTGTGCGCGCTCGCGCATGTAGGTGTGTGTACGTGTATATGAAATTAGGATGGGTTGAGGAGTATGTAGCGTAAATACGATAATATAATATCGTATATATATATAGATAGATAGATAGATAGATAGATAGATAGATAGATAGATAGATA
>JABUIW010000156.1:3949478-4015238 GCA_013363375.1 Menidia beryllina
ATATATATATGTATATATATATGCAGCTGTCTGCAATTCTGTACTTCAGTTTGTGTTCTTTATTCTCAGCAGGGTTTTTCTTGAATGTTTAGCAATTTGTCTTTACCTCACCCAGAGGATCCTACGCTGCAATGAAAGCATTGATTTTCGTCCAACACTTTGAGCTCTGTATCTGTGAATAAGGCACTTTTACTGTCAGTGATAGTGCTGTAGAAAATCCAGACGAAGCACTTTACCCTTGTTCTTTCTGCCTTTCATTTTTGCTGTCAATTTTTGATCATTATTCTGAGTTAGCAACATGAATCGGATTATTCTTAAACTTGTTGATGGATCAGTTGCCATCAGATCAGAGACCTGTCAGTAAATTTTGTTTGAGTTTATTGGTTTGGCTAGGAGGATCTCCAAACACCACACCAACTCTGCCCTGACTAGTTGTTTTTTCCCTGACTTGAAACCCAGTTTCCATGCTTTAATTATTGATTTTCTTTGCTTACCAGAGAGTAAATCTCCATTGTAAACTATGTATTTCATGAAGTGGAAATATATTTACCAATAAGAATTTCTCTTCATCTAAGTGCATCAATTAAATAAATCAGAAAACATTTCCATGTATACTTTTTTTTTTGCATTCATCATCACCATTTGAGCATGTGCATGTACAACAGGCCTTAAAAACTTGACCTCGTCCAGATTAGATAACAAAAAAGTAGATTTACAAAGAGAGTCATTAAAAAAAATAGAATAATTAAATTTTAAAATCTATCATGGCACACGGAAAACACACACACATATACAGATCTAAAATCATACAGTCAAAATGGATGTACACATTCTGGACTTTCATACTAAATTAACAGTGTAACACAAAAAAGAAGTACATTTTCACAGTTTAATTAATTAGCTTTCACACAGAGGATTGTGGGAGTTGTGTGAAAAATTAAAGCCAAGAGGCTTTATCAAGAACAGGCAAGATTTTTAGAAACAAATTCTGGGGTGTGGGTGGACAGCACCCACCTAGAAAGTTGTTACCCCCAATCCACTGGTATATTTGGCAGTGCGCTATTACTTTGACTTGGAAATAATTTTTAAAGCCGAGCTCAAGGTGCTTTTCATCGGGATGGTCTGCAGAGGCCTTCCATATTAATATACCAACATGACCTGTCCTGTGGATGTGGGGGGCGGCCGTAATGCGTGTCTTGAAATGGGCTGCAGTGCTGTCTCTGCGGTGGGTCACACGGGGTGCTTCCTCCATAAAGAGCGGTTTTCTCCAGTGTTTATCTCCTAATCACTGCAATTACCACGGCAGCTCTTGTTTGTTTGTTTGCTGGACTGGTGCATTAGTGTGTTTGTATCCCGCTGACCAGTGCAAACATGTCAGGCGGGTGTCTGGGGAGGGACGCTGCAGCTAGAGGGGATGCTGACTGCAGATATGGAATCTGTAAAGAGGAACAGAACATATCTTGGTGGGTTGTTTTTTTTTTCTATCTTTGTTTTGTTTTTTTTCCTAATCCGTTTGTCTTCATCAGATTAGACAGTGTAGAGGTGGAGAGGACACAAGGGGGGGGATGTCATGCAGCACAGCTTTGAGAAGGTTGAGTTTATGTGCTATGCGTCTTAAGCATTAGTTTGGGTGCCCTATATCTTCATCATCATCTCAATTAAGTTTCCCTCTGTGTTTCTCAGTGTTTGTCTTCCTCATTCTGTCAACGGTGACACACACCACTGGGGGGTTTCTGCACCACTTTATCTGTCAACCACTGCGTATAAATATACATCTTTCATACACCAAACGTGTCTCAGGTTTTTTACCGTTAAGGGGATGCTCTTAATTGTTCAGACCAATCCCAATTCTTCATCAAAGATCTCTGCATCCTGTTTTTCAAATATTCCACAGTATTAAACAGAAAGTCCATTTCCCCCCCTTGCTCATATTTGTTTTACTATCTGCTCATGAAGCTTTGTGTTATCTTGCTCCTTTGCCACCTCTCTTGTCTTGCTCAGCCTGTAACACCAGCCCCTGTACATTCAATTTTTCAGAAGAGGAGGTAAGTGTGTAGACAAACGTTGTCTCCTGTGCTCCCTGTCACCTCTTAGCCAGAGTCACATCTCCATGCACACTGTAATTATCCCATCTGATGGGAAACAGTGCTCCTCAGCCACCGCTGCTGCTCTAAATCCACAGCCATTTCTGGCCCTAGCAGGTAGATACAGGACTGCTTTCCCTCATCATTACTAAGGGGCATACCTGCCTAATTATAGCCTCACAATGCTATAAAAGAGTAGGACATCATTGCTGGGATGGAGGAGAAAAGGCTAGGTATGGGGATATATTTACCAAAAAATTATCATCAATTTGTCCAAACATTGTTTTCTATGTTTAAAAATCTTCGACTATAATTTTTTCTGCCTTCAAGATGTTTAAATTTTATGCGCATTATGAAACATCATTTTTCCGCTCTGCATTGTCACAGCACAGCTTCATTTGTAAATGTCTAAAGCAAGCTCCAGATTATTTCTTCGTCTCAGTTCAAAGAGGTGGCCTTAGTATTAGTTTAAGAATTTCTCCATTTCAACCTACACAGTGAGGTTCAGCAAAGATTGACCTTGATCTGAAAACTGTAGGTGAGCTCCATGGCAAATTCAACATAACGCACACTTCTACACACACCGTGTTCTGTGTGTGCCTATGTAGAATGTGTCTGTGCGTCCGACCTCTCTGACCCAGTATGTCCTCTTTCCATCATCTTGAGTTTTTATTTATTTATTTTTCTTCCTCCCATCACCGTAATGGCTCTCTGCGGTGCCTTCTTGGGTTTATGCAGCATCATTCTCAAACGCTGTGCAGTCCTCTTCCGCGTCCTTCCCCTCACTCATCCTCCTGCCTTTTTATTCTTTCAAAGTCCTTGATGCACGTATAGTACGCCAAAGAGCTCCTGTATGTCAACGCAGCAGCCAGAGAGACAAAGACAGGCCTGAGTTAATTACCTATCATTTAGAGCAGATGGCTGCAGATGATATGTAAATGTGCATGTGCTCACTTGTGTGTTTTGTCTGTAAACGCGTATTTATCTGGTTGCGAATATGACTGCATGTATGTGCATTTCTGCACCTTTCTGAGGCAAATAAAATACATGGCCACCTGTCTACAAGGATGTATGAAGATTATTGTAGAGGATTTACAATTCACACTTTGAACACTGAATTGTTTTTCTCCATCCACATAAACAGTGACTGAGACCATAATCATAGGTTGCTGTTCTCCTGCAGCAACATGGAAACTAGTCCCATGTTCATTTAAGCATGGCCCACAACTCATACCTAATAAAGCCAAGGCGTATCATTATTGCCTTTCATATGACTAAAAATGATCATCTTTGAAAAACTGTATTGCACATACAGGCTCTGCCTCTATTTTCTTCCCTCTAGGTCAATGTGGGAGCCTGATTCTAGCAGATGCAGTATGATTCAGCTAAGACGTTTCTTTTTTAGAGTTGGTTTGACAGATTCTCAAGAGTTTCTTCTCCAAGTCTAAAGAGGTTGTTCCTCTTAAACTACAAGCCATAAGCTAAAATGCTCAACTTGTATATGCATGGTGAATCAATGATGAATGTGCGGTGAATCAGAGATATATGTTACAGCGCACTCGGTGACACAGGAAGAGGTGTAACCACAGAGGAGGGCAGCAGTGAGGGAGGTGTAGGGGGTGTTCAGTCAGATCAATAGTACCTCTAGAAACCTTTTATTTTTGCGCTATAAATTAAACATTCTCCGTGCCAACATTTTATCAACAGCAAATGTGTGAATAACGCTGTAAATGCAGGCTATAGAGCACTCTTTTGTGCTTTGTAATAATGTGTGTGTGTATGTTGATTCTCCACCAACACACCCAGCAGGAGTCTGTGAATATAACCAGCATGTGTGACTCTAAGTTTGCAATACTGCAGATGGAGACCCACTAATTTACTCATTATGGAGATTTAATATGAGGGAATACCGCTGCAGAAATCAGATGTAACTACAGAGAATTTTCATTCATTGCGATACAGTTTTTTTCCATTCGGAGCTAAATTCATATTCAGATCCATCCGCTCACTGCTGTATTGTACTTGAAAGAATTAAGTAAGTCTTTTTATTATTGGCACAGGTTCTTTTTTCTTTTTTTCTTTTTTTCATGCTCAGGCATGACTCGTTCAGTGCAGCAGCAGCGAATAGAGCCCATTCACATGTTGGTTAGTCCCCTATTGGCTCCCTGGTGAGCGAAGCGCTTTCACAGCTCTGAGGAGTTAACGCAGCTTCAGGCCTTTTTATGGTGTGATGGGAAAGAGAGCAGTTTGGCTTCCTATGAATAAAGATCTATTTACTAATTCAGCAAGTTGGAAGAGCAGTCCATTGTTCCATTCTCTCACTGTGCTAAATCCAATCATATTCTTGAATAATAGTTGGCGGATACATTACAGAAGGAATTGTGCAAATCAGTTTGACTAAATCATGGTAAAAATCTTACAATGGCTTGTTGGTTTTGGAGGAATTGTCCAATATAATTTAGGTAATATATTTGACTTTTTTTTTTTTAAACTAAAAAGTGCATTATAAATCAGTCTAATATGAGCTTAATGTGTCGCATTTATATAGTTAAATTAAAAAAGCAGTTTTGGACTGAGTGCTTGAAATGGAACCAAACATCAGTGTTTTATGTTGTAACAACGAGGCCCTCTGCTGGTAGACACAGTCTCTGCATAAGCACCTTTATATTATTGATAAAACACAGCCTCCCTGATTTCATCAAACCCACGGTTGAAGTTTCTTTGACTAGTTGTTGTAATTATGTGGAAGACTGGCCAGAGGTTGTGGCAGTGTTGCCTGCAGTGCTGAATGAATGAGGAGGATACACCGGGATACACCTGGGACATTCCTGTAAATAGCTACACCAAGTGTCTTCCAGTCGTAGTATCAGTGCTCCAGAGTAAAACATCCTATTGTGTTCGATTCATAATGTTCCCAGTTCATAATTAATAGCACCACAAAATAAAACAAAAAGGATTCTGATTACTCTTTGCCTTTGGTTAACCAACAGCACATTAATTAAATGCTTTTCTATTTGCTATAACATTTGAGGCTGACTGTTAAACTAACTCATTCTAATGCACATCATCTTTTTTTTTCTGGACGCAAACACGCATTATCTCTCTCATGCACCTGCTGTGTAAAAAGGGGACCTTTGATCTGGTCTTGCTTGTGGTCTGTATCTCTCCTGAAGCAGAGAACCATTACACACACCCTGTGTCCAGTTGTACTTGTCATGCAAAGGCAAGCTCAGATCCCAGGCTATCAAAGGTGTGGGAGATGCCTCCAGAACCTGCATTAATATGCATGAGAGCAGGAGCTACCCTATGATGTAATTGCAGTAGAAGCGAAGGTCAGTGCCTCTGCCTTGCCCGTGCACAATTTCAAAGACCAGATGTACGCACACCACTCAGGCTTGATTATGGCAGTCTCCATGCATTTTAAAGACGGAGGATGACTGTGCAGATAGGGGTGTGTGAAAAGATTAAACCTGCTGTTAACTGCCTTATCTCCAGACTTTTTTAATGCCACCAGAATTCTGACACGCACATGACAATGATGCACTCTCTCTCTGAGCACAAATCACAGTGGGCCTTTCATCCAGGGAGCAAAGCTGTTTACAAGCTTCCCACCCCCATATGTGGTCTTTATTCTCAAGACTCTGTTGGTTCTGAATATAGTGGATGTTTCCTTTATTCATATTCTAGCTCTGGCCCTGATTTGCCCCCAAGGATTTTACTGTATATCACAGCAAAGCATCCAGATGTTTAATGAGAAAATAACATGTTCTTAAATAAGGGCCTTTCCCGTCCATATCATCAGTATAATACGCCTTAGAAGTGAAATCCGTCATATTTGCCTTTGTTGTTTCTGAATGTGCTGACTTGATGGCGTTCCAGTTATTCTCTCTGTGTTATTCTTGTTTTGTTTTTGTGAATCCCTCACTGCTGAAGCTGATTGACAGAACCAGGACAGGGAACAGTTCCTATCACTTAGCTGTGACTGCTATTAGACCCAGTTCTGTCACTGCACATGACTTTACTTTAAAGCACAACAATGTATACTACAGTACTTAAAATAAAAACTAACTTCTTTAAAAGGTATTTCCATTAGTTTTTAGAGTCCATTTGTCAAAAAAGCATGTTGAAATAATCTCAACATGCATAATCATAACACTCAAAAAGTCCGCTACTTTGCACTCTATTCTTTCTGCTAACTTTTTGGTGCTATTCTTTCCTTGTAATTTTTAAAAATATCAGTAGAAGTCAGCCGGGCTATGCTAAATTACAGCTGTGATCTAAAAACAATCCTCGTGTCTCCATGCTTGCACATCCTATTGAAAAACACTAACATTCTAACGTGTCATTCGTCATCTTAGTTATGTCATAGAAAAATAATATTTGGTCTTTTACACCAAGTGCATTTAATCAGAGGGAAAGTTGCAAAAATTGTCTTCGGGATATATGGATCAATTTCAGCTTTTAGATTTTATGGCAACCAATCAATGCACACTTATTCACGCAAAAATATTTCAAGGGGGAATATCTTAGCCTTCAGCATTAATAAATGATGACAGCCGGGTTCCCTGTACCTTCATAAGGCTTAGGAACACTGAAACAGACATGTTCATCGCAGCCAAGTGGTTGTCGTTGTCTCCAGTTATGTTTCTTTTATCACTTTGATGAATTTTGAATCTCTTTGAGGTTATTTTTAGGAAATTTGGGTGGTTTGGTCGATTTTTGCCATCAGCTACTAGTCAAATTTGGCTTCGATATTTCTACATATAATCTTTAAAGCACCTGGTTTCTTCAGGATTAGCAGTTTAGAGGAGCAAGTAGGTATCCGGCTTTGTTGGAATCCCTCCGAATTAGCAGCATAGTGGTACATTTCCTGTACAGTGCAAACTAAGAAGATTTCCATGAGCTCCTGTCAGTGCTAATAACCACAACGGCCTTGTAAAGAGCTCCCCTAGGGCTGTTTGACCATGCCAGCAGAGGGAGGGGGTGTTGTTCGCGGGGATGGGGGTCGGTAAGGTTTGAGCCGATGGCTATCAGACTGTCTCAACTAATTTAGATCTTTTGTACATGGCCAATCCATCTCTCTGGGAAGTTATTATCATGGTAAACTAGCTGCGACGGTGGTCAGAATCGTAAAAGAACAGAATCGGGGTTAGGTATAATATCCGATTGGACACACATGATAAAGTAAAAAAAAACTACAAACAAACACATAAGCAAATATTCAGAGGCTTGTCAAGATGGGGTCAGGGCCAAAGTGGCAACCCAGTGCTGACATCAGCAGAGACCGAGAAAAATCCAACAGAGAATGATGAAGCTCGAGGGGTGGGCGAAAGGAAAAAGAGAAGGGAGGGGACAGGTAGAAAGGAGGTGCCAGAGGAGGGTTTAAGGGGCCTACAGTGTTTGTAATTGGATCATTGGCTACACTGTGTTGAGTCAATGTGATCAATAGAAACTGCATATGAAGCAGAGAGCCTTAATGGCCCTTAATCTCCATCACTCCTGAACAGGAGTGTTGAAAAAAGACAGTCACAGGCGCTTGCATCATATTACACACTCAGCCGGCAGCATCTTGCACAGTGGCGCGCCTCCAGATTCTCTCCAGTCCTCTTCATATATATATGTATATATACCGCTGAGCACAGAGTCCTGGCCGGGAGCTCCCCAGACTCCAGACCTCAGCAGCTGGCATGTCATATTTCATTCCTTGGCACCTTTTCATTTCATTTCAAATGCATTATATTTCAGACCTTTCCATTTGATGCTACCCCCTGTGATGCAAAACCTTTGTGTGAACACTGTCCTTGCACAAGACATATTTCAACCTTTGAATTCAATAAGCAGTCTGCCTGTAGGTTTTTAGTCTTCAGCCATCATCAGCAGAAAATGTTTTTTTTTATGAAGTTTAGATGTGATTCCAAACTTTGGAATTCAGTGCTTTCTCCCATTCTTTGACTCCATATATTTAACTCATCTCCTTCATGGATGACAGACTCATATCCACTAGGCCTGGGTCTGGCCACCAAGTGCCTGAAAACGGCAGTAAAAGCATATTTAAGTATAGAAACATATTGGTGCATAAGAAGAAGAAGAGCAGTCCTCAGTCTGTGTAACTTATTCTTGCGTCCTTTTGTTGCAAACCCTTTCCCCCTTGTTCTTGATTTTTTTATTTATTCTGCTCTCACTTGACCATGACTCAAAAACTGTAACTTCAATAAACTGAAACCTGAGGGCACAGGCAGGAGCAGTGTGTGACCTGCTCCACTTTAAAGGGAATGGTGATGGTCAAATTAGGAACCAGTGAAAAGCAAGATGTTGTTCTGTTCACTGTTTTTCATCCATATTTATGCACTCTCCAGTTGTGGATAAAGCATTACAAAATACAATAATGTCTATTTTATTAACTGCAAATATCCTAGGAGCAGCAGGATAGATATTATTTTTAACACACTCATAAAAAAAGAAAACAAGATCGTTACCCATAGGGCAATGTTAACAACGATTTGATAGTTCTGATTGTTCCAAGGAAGCATTTGAACAGATTAATGGCTCAAAATTATTCCATTAGGCACTGAAAGCCATCTACATTCATCACACCAACTTTACTCTTCTGATTACTGACTAACAAACACTGCATTGTAATATCTAGCAGCTTCATGTAAATAAGCTTTTTTTTGTTTGCTTTTTAATATCAAATCCCACGTTATTCCTCAGTTGTGGTTGTTGTGGATAGGGCAAATAATTCAGGTAAACAACATTTGTGCTTCCACCAACGTTAAAAGTCTATCAGTTTACTTTTTTAAACAACAGATTTGCTATCTGTCACAGAGGAGGTGCAGGCTGTAAGTTTCAGCATCACACTGGCCAAAGCTTGATTTTTCTCGACAGATATTTTTTACTTGTTAGGCAGGAAGAGCAGTGACACTGTTTTCATTAGTCATGTCTCACTTTCATCAAATATTAAGCTATGGCTGTAGGCCAGCATGTGCAGTGCGACTCCAGCTCCTACTGTGCTTTTCTGTCTGCGATAAGCTGCAGTGTGTTCTGTGAAATAAGCTTATTTGTGAAGGAAAGAACACTTTGTGGTAAAAGATGAGTGACACGTAGCTGTTTTTACAGAAACCAAAAAACGTACAAGTAACCTTCACTAAAAACACATTTGTAAATTTGGGGCACATAAAAAGTAGACTAAAGTCAGTTTGGTTTCTTTTATGGATGCTGCCTCTCTGTGGGCATTGCAGCATTACAGATAATAAGACAGACCCAAAAAAATGTGTTGCATAATTTGTCTTTGAACCTTTATTCTTTGCTTTAACTACAAACTAAATGAAAACTAAAACATCTTTTTTTTTAATGATCTGATCAAGTCAAAATATGATTTCCTTGATAATGATCTTCACAATTCAAGACCTGCATTAACAGAATAATAAAACATATTCGAGTCAAAATAATTTAGTTCTGTCTCATTGTGTGCAGAACAATAAAGTCGGTTCAGCTCAGATCTACATCAAATCGGTGTGTTTCCGCAAATGTTCAGGCTCTACTTTCAGTTCACAGATAATGATATAACCATAGCAACAGAGACACCTTGGGAAAGGGCAGTAAGAATACTTAAACATTGCTGTCAATCAAATCCCCACTTACTCAAACGGGGAATAAAACTGCTGATTGCTTCATCGGGCTTGCTGAGAATCACTTAAACTTCAGCATGGGCATGAATACAATAGACTTGCAAAAGAAACCTGTTGTATGTACAAATAAATTCCAATTTCTTCAATCACCAGCGTGTCAGTTAACATAGTCATCAATAGTGCTGATGTTCTGTGAGTGCTTATCTTGTGACATGGCCCAGAGTGTGAAAACCTTCTAAACATCGAGGAAGTGCCAACCCTGAGACTTTCTCTAACCTTGCCTTGAGCCATGTGTTGATGAGTCTTGAGTGTGACTGAAACTTCAAAGGCACTTCAGCTCTCTAAGCAGAAGATACGTTTTCTCTCATCTTCACTCATCAGAATCTTTTTCCAGAAGGACATTTTGATGGTTTGGGGGTTGGAGGGGGAAAAAGTTTTTCTTGGCAATTCCTCAAAACAGCTTTGACCACTCTAGTTGGGGACAAATGAACTGCACTGGGATATCAAAGTCATTAATCAGTTACTTTGATTCCAAAATGTTAAGAAAAGCAAGAGCAAGTCTGCTCTGCTCATTAAACAGTACAGAGAACCCTTGTTTTTGAACGTGGGTCAAAGCTGCATCACAACAGAGCTCTCTAATTAAATTGTGTTTTTCACATTTAAGAATACGGACACTGCACACAACCAGTAATTGTGAAGGCATTGTGAGGCAAATAAATAGCGGGTCTCCTGCATAGTTTGTCTGTTGCTGATAACAGGCAAACAGAGGCAGACATCCCTTTTCAAGGGCTGCCTGCAAAAACCCTGACGGATGCACAAATTAACACACAGAGGAGAGAGGTTGCAAGCCAAAGCCTCCACTGTTATTATTACAACTCCCTCTTCCTCCTTCACACACGTAAAGGCGGATTTTTTTCATCCCCGCTTACATCCTCTTTCACCCTCTCCTTTCCACCTCTCACCACACAGCTTGGCGGGCTGGCATTAATTGCTCCAAAGAGCTGTGGAAGCACAACAAGTGTTTCTCATCCTGGTAATAATTGTGTCCGTAGGAGATGGGGGGGCTTGAGAAGAAACAGGGCTCTGCCGCTCACAGGAAAAGACTGGTAGCGTGCCTTTTGAGTGGAGAGGGTATTTGAAATAAAGTGACATGAGGGCGCGCTCTAGTGGAGACATCGTGAAAGGAGGGGAATCATGTCATCACAGGGATCAGAACTGACCAGGGGAGTGTGCGCATATGACATATCTGACACCAGTGAAAACACACAAAAAAAATGTTTTCTTTCTATAAGTAATCAAGCATTCATAGAACAACTGTCTACGTTAACAGAACATGCACGTTATTGTATCTTATCTAAATATGTGCTGCCATTAGCTGCAAGATCTCTCTCCTCTTTTATATGTGTTCATTTTTCACTGGGCTTGTTAACTAACCAGCTCTAGAAAAAAAAAGTTGAGACGCTGTATGATAACTGCCGGAATCCTGAAGAATGGAACAGTATTACCCCTGCTTTGTTTTTTACAGACATCACCTGTCATTTACCACTGTTGGACCGGCATGTTGGAGATCGCAACATGTCTTTTGGTTTAATGGTGCTCCATCGGACTTGTGGAGTTTCTGAAGAATCAGTGTGGCAGATGAGGCCCATCACCTTCATAAGGGCAACACAGATAGTTACTCAGATCAATATTTACTCTATTTACCCAATATTTACTACCCAACAGGTAGTAATAATTATTCAGCAGCACACACATTTATGCAATAAGGTTGAATCGAAAGCCTTTATTTTCATTCTTTTTTGTTTGTTTTTATCATTACAGTTGAAATCTTTTTTTTTGCAGTTTGTGACTAGATTTGTTGGGTTTGTGGTTTATCAATAAAAGGAATCTTACTTTAAATATGATTCCGAGGGGAGTATACCATTCTTTTCATTCTTTATCAGTCTACATTGATGTTTTTTACTTAACTGATTTTGAACTGATTATCCAAAAGACCAGTCTAAATGTATGATTGCTGAGAACAGCCTTGTTTTGGCTTCCTGAAGCACTTTGAGGAACCTTGAAAATATTTGTGTTCAGGATATGGCCTTATTTTTAACGATTAGTCTCTAGGACTTTCTTATCTGAGGATCATTGGGTTCCTCTTCCCTGAAAATACTTTAATTGTAAACCAGCCTTGTATAACAGCAATAAATTCAGCTGAACTATATCTAAAAAAGGAGAAAGAAAAACATCATACATCATGAGGCTTTACAGATATCTGAGGGACATTCATAAGCTACTCAGCCAGCATTGGTATCATACAGTACACATAAATCCATAGATACAGCTCAATACTAAACAAATTGTTCCCAAAAAATATTTTAAATGTATTTAGACAAA
This sequence comes from Menidia beryllina, assembly GCA_013363375.1. Taxonomy (NCBI): domain Eukaryota; kingdom Metazoa; phylum Chordata; class Actinopteri; order Atheriniformes; family Atherinopsidae; genus Menidia; species Menidia beryllina. The sequence continues at coordinate 3,961,573 of JABUIW010000156.1, forward strand.
ACACAGTCATTCTTTTCTGCAAGCATAATGTAGTTTTTTTTCCCTGAATGCTGTACTTTCATCAGAGACGTTGTGTCTGTCCAGTTTGTGGTACATCAACATTATGACTCCTGCTGGATGTTTCACAAACCGTTTCTAATCCATCTTTGTGCTGTGACTTTGAGGCATCTCCTTCTGGCTGTGCAGGAACCTGTCAGAGTGAATGCCTCACCTTTTTTTCTCACAGCCTAGTGCTAGCCTGCCATCATTACTGGGTAACTGAAAGTAAGTTTCGTCGGACAAGTCAAGCTTATTCAATAATTGTCAGCAGAAACTGGCTTTCTACTGACAGTTGTCTCTTGGCAGATGTGCCGCTGACAGGGGTGAAAGAAGCACTCACAACATGCTCTTACAAACCAATTAAAAAAATGCAGAAATCCCCCATTTTGAATGCAAAGCCTCGATTATGGCTAATTTACTTGAGTAAATGTAATAAAGTATCATAAATATCATAACATCATAAGTACAGTAATTATTAATAGTAATACTTATATCAAAGAACATCTAGAAAGTGGTGTGATACTGTATTAATAGAGCTATATTCAACTAACTCTTGACACCTCCATAAGACATCAGTCCAAGAGGGTCATTGGATGATTACAGTTACGAATGAGATGAGACGCTCATGATGGATACAGTTAGCTCTGTTCACATCTAGGACATGGACTATTATCTTTATGTCAATTATCAGTTAATCTGACCACTTACAGAACATAAGTGACAGTTCAAAAATGGTTCATGTATCTCGCTTGCATGAGGCTTATATTGATGTGACACTCCTAAAATGCCTGAACCCTCCATCTGGATCCCAAACTTGACACTTGATCTGAAAGTAACATAAATGTGATGGGTTAACAAACATTTAATGCTTAAGTGTAGAGTAGCTTATGCATGAAAGATGCACTGAGGCTGACACTATGCGCACAACATGAGGAAGCCTGTGCCCTAACCCTCTCTGTCTGCATGCTCCTGTCCTTGCAGGTCTTCCAGGTGACACTACGGCTTCTGAGGGTGGCTGCTGGCGTACACCTGCACAAAACGTACTGAGAAATCAGCCTGTGCGGCGCATTTCTTCCAGCAATAACTAATAGCCAACAGATTCAAAGTAACGGTAAGTATGTGTCAGGAAAAACACAAAAGCAACATTTGCGCTAAACATGTATCATTTTTATTTAGCTATGTGAGTTACCAAGAGGAGAAAACTGTCACAACCTTGCAGAATATGTTTTTGCCATTTTGGAGGAATCTCAAGTCGATTTGATTAAATGGGACGCTGTGGAGGTTCTCCCAAAAGTGCTGAAAGTTGTTGTGGACGCACGGTCTGATTGAGCCTGAGGTACTGTTCAAGTACGTCAACATCAGAGCAGAGACAGACACCAGCAGGGCCAATGGAGGGCACCACTAGTTCCACCAGAGCAGCAGGTTTCTCCTCAGACAAATGCACTTCAGAAGGACAAAATCACAAGAGAATTTTTAAAAAAGACCAGTCTGCTGCATCATTATCTTTTGGTAAACAGATGCAGGAAGATTTTTAAAAAAGGAAAAAAAGTTAGGGAGGAAAAAATCTGAAGATTGGCATCATTGTGGCTGTTTACCAATTACTCTATCCCACCTGTTAGTCACCCACAGCCTCCAAACTGCGAGGATTAGATGGCTAAACAGAGGTTCATGTACAATACTAATCTATATATCTTCAATACTCTTCAAGGCCTGATGAACCTCTGAGTCTCATCAATAACCTAACATTGGACGCTTTAAAAAAAAAAAACTATAAAAATAAGTTCAGGAAGTTTTCTGACTACTCTAGTTAATCAGTTAGTTGATCATAAACAAAAAAAGAACAGAGTTAAAGAGTTAAGGGGATTGGCAGAAGCTGTTTAGAAAGGAATCAAAGTGCTTTAAAGACTGGGTTTCAAAGTGGGGTGAGGCTCTTTTTCTTGTGAGACAGGAACACAGGGTCTGATTCACCAGTCAGGAGAATCAGATGAGTCCGCCTAATGCCAGGTTCAAGTGTTCAAATACATTGTCATCTTCAGTGGAAAGATTGTGAAGGCCTTTCCTCTTTGTGGTTAGGCAAATTTGATTTAAGGTCCTACATCATTAGTGTTGCAGTTCTTGCAGGGCTTGCTTGCAGTTCACTGTTTATTCCTACTGCGCTCCTGGCAGGGGAAGAGAAGACACAAAGAGAGAATCAGTGGATGGCACCAGCAGAAGAGCATCAAAGGAGTAAAATCAGCTCCACAGCAGCTTAAAATGCAGCATCACAACTGGTCTCCTGCTGGTTTTTCAGTACAGTGCATAAGAATCAAAGACATTCAGTGCTGAGAACACACAAAGATCCATTCCTCAAATTACAGCATGGCATCGTGTAGCCTAGATAGGACAAACACGGACTCTACAGCAGGCCTTTCCTGCTTTACCGGCAACGACATGTAGAGAGAATTAGGATGCACTCGGTTAATCATTATTTGACTGTATTCACACAGGAACACTTGTGAAAAAATCAACCAAAAATTTTGGCTGACTATGCATGTCTTCATATATGTAATGTCAATAAGAGAGGCAGTTCAAATAACACCTAAGAATATCAACCCCATTTACCCTGTGAAAGTATAAATATCAACTCGAGCCACAACATTAGAACCCCTGACATGTGAGGTGAATAAAACTGCTTATCTTATTTCTGTGAAACACTATGCTGGGTTATCTTAGGTCCTGGCATTTGTTTTGGATCCAAACCAGCCACCAAACCAAGAAAGACCCTTCCACGGGGGCAGGACCAGGTGGCCCACATTATATTAGGAAGCAGGTTTTAATGTTGCAGCGCAGTGTTTTTTTTAGATTTGCTGACACCTTATTGCAGAAGTAAGCTTCCTGTTGTCTGAGTAAAGTGCTGGATCTTAAAAAATGGTTCCAGGAACAAGAACTTCAAGGCTGACAGCAACATGCTGCTTGTTGTGTACTTAGGCACTTTTAACCTAACCTCCCTAGATGAGAGACATTCTGCATGTCTTGTTGTTGGGTAGTTTTGCGATCATCGTATCTATTTCTGATACAGTAGATGGGGGAAATCTATCTCTAATGTTTTTTACTGTTCAGTACAAAAAGTAAGGGAGAGCAAGGAGCAGAGTCAACACCATAACAAAAACATGGGGGAAACATGTGTTTAAAGGTTCCAAGGAATGCGCTTAACCAAATATTCAGCTATGTTTACTCTGGCAGGACTCTGCAGTTACTCCATTCGCCTTCACCTATTTTCTAAGATCGGAAAGAAAGGCTGACGCACTCAACAAAACTAGGGAACTTGTCATACACCGGAAATGTGGAATGCCTAAAGGTGTGCTGCAGAGAATAAAAACAGGAATGTCAAGCGTTGTGAGTTAATTGCACAATGTCAAATTATACTGTGATCAAACATAAGTAGACTCCCCTCTAAAATGCTCCTATGGGGAATACCTCTAAAGGACTGGCCTGAAAAGAGACTATTCTCAATAAGGCCCTTTCAAAGCTGAGTCTATACAAGGCATAGGGGTTATCACCGTTTAAAATCATTTAAATAAGAAAATAAGTAATAATAAGTAATGATAATTAATAATTCTCCTCTGATGACACACTGTTACACTCTAGTGAGCTTTCTCCTTACAAGCTATGATGTTCATTATCACAGTATATCAAGAAAAAATTAAGGTAGAACTCTACATATAATAATTATAAAATCAACTATGCTAATTAAATCCTGCAGAAACATTCATTAGCCAAGTTATCTTTACAAAATCCAGCATGAGGATGGTGTTGCTGTGCAGGTAGCTGGACTGGTTTGATGCCTCTCAAAGTTGGGGAAGGACAGGCCAAACAAAAGACAACAATTAACCTTGTCAGGCCAAGGAGGGTGAGGCCGATCCTGTCATGTAGGAGGTCAGGGCTACAAAAGCAGCGCAGCGCAACGCCTGGCACAGAATGAAACTGGCTCCCTACTGACAGGTTGTTTTCAGAAGCCTGAAAACACCGACTTGAAATATTTATGAGAAAGTAACCTGGTGCATATTAACAAGGTCAGCTGCATCAGCAGAGGAGCAGCAGTTAGGGAGTGGGAGAAAAGGAGGGGGCAGGTCATGTGGGTTTTTTTCATGACATTAATAGAAGAGTAGAGCTAAGAATGGATGCAGAAAAAGGCTATCAGCGGTGCCAGGTTTTGCTCTTTGGCTGCCGTTTCCCACACAGTAGCATCCTGCAGAGCTTTTACAGCATTGGCTGCACCCCATTTTTAGGATTTCTAACACATTTTCTCCTCCGAAGGCTTTAATACTGTGCAGCTGTGTGTGTGAGTAAACAAGCATATTCTCATGTATTTTCCAGCGAAAATTTTTAAAAATCAAACTCTGCCAACGGTGCCGAGGCCCGATGCAGCCAGTTTGTTCACCGAGGGCTTATGTTGTTAAAGGCTAATAAAGCAGGAGGAGCCTGTGGAGAGCAGGGAGGCTCGTGTTCAAAGGGAGATCTGGACCTACATCTGCCTTTGTCTGAGAGAGGGAATGCCAAGAATGTGGGCTATTTCAGGAAACATGCACCCATCTCCACTTGGGAAAGCCATTGCGATCTTAACAGCAGAAGATGGCTGTTCAGGAGTCAGGTCTTCCTGAGCCTGCGTATGTGGAACAGGGGCGCATCGAGGTGCTGACAGGCCTCTACGAAGGCCTTCTACTGCAGGCAGTTGATGCAACGATGGGACGTTACAACCTCAGAACGGCCGATTAGCCCCTGACAACAGCCTGCTGCAGCGGCTCAGAGCAGGTTAGCCTCCCTCTGAGTTGAGGAGCAGCTCCACTGAACTGTCCCATACATGCTAACCATGTATGCACTGATAGCATGTTTTTTTTAAATGTGTATTCATCTCACCTTCCTCAGAGCCTCCTCCTCTTCCTGACGTTTCTCATAATGTGCAAAGTCATCAAAGATTGAGGTGGTATGCTTGTATGTGGCAATAACTTTAAGCACTTGTTTGGCCTTCTCCAGAGGCACTTCCTGAGTGTCCCTGGAGTTGGTCACTGGCTTGTTGTCATTGTTCTCCAGCCGGATGTGCCGCAGCTGGTTGTTGGGCACATCCTTGATGAAAATCCACTTCACCTCAAACTTGCCCTTCCATTTGTCCTGAGACCAGACGCCCGCATAGGCATTGTAGTCCACCGGCGAGCGCATCTCGGCCACGCCACAGAAGTGCCCACTGCCGTTTACGCTGAACAAGAGGTATAGGGGCCCCTTGTTGCCCATTGAGCAGTAAGCGCTATCCAGGCGCTTGTTGCCGTGTTCTGTGCTGCACCAGATGGAGTACTTGATTGAGCGGTGGATGTCATCTTCTGAGTAGCTCTTGATAATGAAAACACGTCCGTTTTTCAAGTTCCAGTCAAAGTCTTTGGGATTATAGTTGTTGAGAGCGCGGAGTTTCTCCAACACGGGATGCACTTCTCCAGAGCAATGTGAGGCACTCAGTGGAACACCACCACCCAGACCAAAGCCATCCCCTCTGTTCCGTGGAGCCACCCAGCGGCTGGGAGGGGGACCGGGCTGCTGGGGGTGTGGATGGTGAAGGGGCTGTGGGGGACCAGGTTGAGAGGTGAGGTGTAGGTGCGGAGGGCCGGGAGGCACAGGTTGGGGGTGTTGGGGGGACTGGAGTTGGAAGGGCTGGGGCTGATGATGGGGCTGATGATGGGGCTGATGATGGGGCTGGTGTGGATGCTGATGGGGTAAAGGGTTCTGTAGTAAGGGCTGGGGCTGAGCGAGAAGAGGCTGCTGCACCAGAGGTTGGGGTGGCATCATAGTCTGACCTATTGGGGGCTTGTTCAGAGAGCCCTTATCGTCCCAAGTACCAATGTTCATATTGTGCTTTATGGGTGGTGGCGGGATGGTGGTACCGCCACCCATTCCCATGTTGGCTTTGGGTTTGACCTTGGGCTGGGGCTTGGCCGGCTTCTTGGCGATCGCTGCCCAGGAGGCTGGTTTAGGTATAGAGGAGCTGACAGATGGAGGAAGGTTATTGGCCGCCATACTGCTCATACCTGCTGTGCCTCCCAAGGGTGAACCCACGGTTTTGGTGACAGCTGCCACCATATCTGTACCCAGTTTTAACCCCGCCATACCCTGCTCAATGCTACTCAGCATGGGGACCTTACTGAGCTGGGTGTCGTTTGCAAAGCCTGCCTGTCCATCCGCGATAGCCCGGCCCAGAGAGCTGGGAGCATAGCCATAGCTGTTACTGTAGACCGAGCTCTGCGTCGACTGACCCTGAGAAACACTGGTGCCCCAGGTGGAAAAGTCTGCATTACCGGGGAAGAAGTTAAAGCCATGCTGGCCAAGGAATGGAGGAGTGTTTCCGAGGGCACCTGGCTGGCTGAAAACACCATCTGGGATAAAGTGCGGCTCGCCATTGCTCATCTGTCCATAGGTCGTTAGGTAGGGCATGGGTGGGTCTCCTGCTGTGGACCAAGCAGCCTCTCCCAGAGAATAAGGGAAACCAATGGATGGAGCATAGTAGCTGGGCATGTAGGGATCAGACATGGGTGGATAGCTGTTACTCTGTGTGGCACAGAAAGAAATGTAATGTATTTTACAGAATAACACAATACATAATAATATGTGCATTTACAACACTGACTTTGTACATAAAAACAGCCGTAGGGAACAAAAACTTCACACTCTGTTCCCCTTGCTCTACTCTAGTTTAGTAGAAAGGATTATCTTAGCTGTTTTCTTCATGCCAGCCATTTTTGACAGTTAAACTGACCAATCAGAGCTAAGGAACTGGTTTAGGATCAATAATGAAGAGACAGAAGATGAAAAGAAGGATTTCAAAGAGAAAATACCTAAATGTGCTGCATTACTGTACAGTATAAGAACATTAATGTGCTATTTAATATTGTAGTGTGTAAGCTTATTTCTAACCAGACCACAAAAACAAATGTACAAACTCTTTAACATAAAATTGATTTGTTCAAGCCTAAAGCAAAAGCAGAGAACAATAATTCTAAGAACTTGATTTGCTGGATTTGCAGCAATTCACTTGTGTTAATAGTTTTTTTGTGTAATATATAATAAATTAGAAATCAAGTTAAATTATTAATATTGCCCACAAATGCTGGGGGGAGGACACTGTCTGTCAGTAACAATCACAACATCCTCTTTTTAGTACTTTACCTGATTTGTCTGGCCGCTTAGGTAAGGCTCAAAATCATCATCATTCACACCATCTTTCTGATGCATTGATCCGTTTTGTACTAAATATTGAAAGAGAAAGCATTCAATAGACACACACTTATGTGTACAGTGTGTAATTGTAAAATAACCATGTCAGTTTTAAGAACTTTGGTCAAAGATTATTCTTTGTGTTGTACCAACAATGCTGCTGACTACAGTTTAAAAATGACAATATTTACCAGTAAATACCTGAGAACACGTTAGCGTATGAGAAAGCAGCTTGCTGAGCCATCCTGGTGATGACTTGTTTACCGTCTACAAATCACAGTCAAATCCTTACCTTTACTTCCTTGTCCTTTAGGTCTCTGAAATAACGGACAGGGAATAGAGATTAGACAGTTTTCAGATCACGACAGGAAACAAGAAATACACTGACAGACCGGGCTGTATCCTAGAACTAGAAATACTGGAGTCGCCTGTAGTAAGTCCCAGCCCGGATGTCAACATTTACAGGTTTCTTCGTCTTATTGACCGGATGTCAAACACTCTGACATCCAGTAAACGGTGTCGCATTGGCAGCCGGCTACAGCCAGAGTTGCTTGGCCGTACGGTCGGCCTACGTCCCAGCTAATAGCTATCACATATCAGGGACTTTGTAGCCTGTTTGATCTGGCATGCCAAATCTGATCAAACTGTTGTCGGCAAAAGTTTCATTTCACGGCATAGCTAACATACAGCAACGAATCACGAATCAAAACTCGAACCTGATCGACTGTGGTCGCAGACATCCTCCGGGAACCAACACTGGTCGCTGCTTGTGAGACTGTCCACGGCTTCCCCTGCCTGTCTCTGTCTCCGCACTCGGGTGCCTTCCTGGCTCGTCTCTCGGCTTGTCCAATCACTCTGTGAGCGTTACAAGGCAGCGTTTCCCTGCCGTGTTCTCACTTCACGACGGCCTGCCTCTTCTGGCTGTTCCAGACGGCGACTTTTTGTCCCTTGAGAAGGCGTCAGCAAACGCGTCCGTTCCTGCCACAAACGGTGCTCAACAGTCAATGTGAAACAGACTGGTGCCTCACTGGAATATCCCTCACCATATTCCACAATGGCGGATAGGCTTTTTACTCCCGCTTCCGTTCCGTTCTGCTGCTCAATGACCTTCCGCCTGTGACGCTCTGAGTCATGTTACGAACTGACACTTCACATGACAGTCGCCAACTCACAACAACTCCAACTCTGCCTCCTTTAGTATTTTCACCACACACCGCAACTTTAGCCTCCGAACTAGCCGGACTCCGCGCTAGCTGATAGCAAAATAAAAGCCCACCGGGAAGCTGCTTAGCTTAGCAACTGCCTGCCAGCCCCATGAATAAACGCCCGAGTTACCATGTAGAGACAGTGGCCCAAAATAACATACAAATTTAAGTTATGGACGGAATTTAGGACAATACTGGGAATGCAAATGCGTCTGCCTGGTGAAGAAAGTTATAGTCAATTTACAGTTTGTGTCTTTCAGCTTTTTGCACTTGATTGTGTTTTTATTTTTGTGTTATATGTGTCAAGTCAATTTAGCCGTTGCTGTAATGTATGACATATTGAGGTTTTCTGTAAACTAAACCATATCTATTCAGCTGCCATTCAGCGTCTCACTAGCTTTGTCCTTTGGGGGTTGTTGTCAACGTTAAGAATAAAAGTAATTATTTTGAAATCCATTCAATACATTGGCTGAAACCCAAGATGGGTCACAGGCAGTGGTAAAAGAACAACAAAAAAAAGGCTGTATCATACATGTTTCCATTTTCTGCCTCTCCAAAAATTCAAAACGATTAAAAAATTTGCCACATATTTAACAGATGTAACAGGATGTTGACAGACACTAACTGTTTTACATGCAAAAAGAGTTATGTAATCAAATTATAAAGATACCTGCAAACATCCTAAATTAAATCTGAAATTGTCATTGTATCTATCCTTTCCAATGGTTGTAACATGTAGTAGCATGTTCTGGTAATATTTTTTCTCCATTATATTGAATTAAAATCAAGCTACCTCCATCTGCAACATTTCTCTGACCACTGTTGACACTTATTTTGTCATGAACATTTATTCATGATGATTGATCATTTAGTCAAAAATAACATGTATTGTTGTTATTAAAATCTAAATACCTATTTCATATTTTCTGCTTCGTATTTTGCTTTTAACTTATATAAAATGCTAATCAAAACAGTCATGTTCCCTGAGTGTAAGTAAACGAGAGCGACTTTGTTCTCTCGCGATATTTAGGCAGTGGTCGCGGAACAGTATGGCAGCCGTCTCGCTGAGGTCCTGCCGCAGAGGACTTTCAAATATATTAAGTAATGGAGGACTTGCAGCTTTGTCCTCAAAGCGGCTGGAAGGTCTGTTAAAGTGTTTTCATTTTACTAATTTAATTTTACAACGCTGTAATGTCAGTCAAATGTTCTTTAAGGCGCCGAAGGGGGTGTGGTGATTGCGCCGTCCTAAAAATTCAGGGCATGTAAATGGTGCTGTTTTGTACGAGTGAAAGAATTTGCACCATCTGTGTTTATTCTTGTAACATTTATAAACACTTCGACGTTAATAAGCTTTATTTTGATGTGTCAGTGTGTCGTAATGCTGGAATTTGAGGGTGATATGATAAACATGTACATGCTGTATTCAGGGACTCCATGTTCTTATTTCTATGGGACGTCAATTAAAGCTTTATCCAATAACATTTGAGTTTTGTTATCTATAATAAAATAAAATTAAGATTTTCCTAATATGCAGTGTGTTAGAAACATATTTTTTGCTACATCACTGCATTATATCATACATTACATTACATGACATCAGTTTTTCTTGTTTTCCAGCAGACCGGAGACACAAATCTACAGTTCAGTATGCCTCTCGACCAGACCTCCCAAAGCTGGCCTACAGAAAAGTGAAGGGGAAAAGCCCTGGTGTGGTCTTCCTTCCAGGATATGGTTCCAACATGAATGGGCAGAAAGCCGAGGCACTGGAAGAGTTCTGTAGGTCATTAGGGCACTCATGCCTCAGGTAAGTCCCCCAAATGCATCACAAAAACTGGGTGCAGTGAATACTGAACAGATCAAATTAATAATATGTGTAGCCAACATACTCCACTTGCTTATTCACTAAAAAAGAAAAAAAAATGCACACACCATTGAATCTGATCAAGTTGTATTTTTCTAGAAAAATCACAAAGTCGCACAAAGTGACACAGTCTATTTTTGTCAGAGAGCAGCAGGAACCACAAATATGTGGACCTGATAATATACATCAACCCTGTTCTGCTTTCACAACCTCAATTTTGCAAACAAAAGTATATATTTCTTGATGGTGGTATATAAGAACACTGGACATGATGAACAGAACCAGTTACTGAGAAATATGTGTCCTTAATGGAGGATCGAATGTGGGAGAGACGTTTTTCTTAACCCTTTATCTGCAGCCATTAAACCGGAGCTCTGTTTAGATGTATAAATGTGTTTCTAAGAAGAAAAAAACACTAGCTTATCACTCGTTGGTTAGTTCACTGTTCCAAATTATGCTTATGTTTATGCATTTAGCAGACGCTTTTATACAACGCGAATTACAAGCAGACACAATGTTACAGTTATCATCAATATGGCAATCTAGAGGAAAATCCCTAGTCGGAATCAGTGGTGACAGCAAAGAGATAGAAGGAAGTACAGAGTAGAAGAGGAGTACAGAGGTATGGGGAAGAGTTAGAATAGGAGATGCTTTTTGAAGAGTGGGTCTTTAAGAGTTTCCTGAAGATAGACAGTTCTCATAGGCTGTTCTTTTAAAGCTTGGTTGATCATTCCACCATCTTGGAACAACAAATGAATCAGTCTGGATTGTCTTAAGTGTTGTGTAGCACTGCTAGATGAAAATCCATTGATGACCGGAGTAATCGAGTTGTGGCATAAGCCTTTGCAAGAGGGTTCAAGTAGACTGGAGCCGTACCCGTGAATTAAGCACACTCATCAGATTCAATTACTTTATTGATCCCTTTAATGCTATATTAGTACTTGACCTAAAGCAAAAATAAAACCTGCGTTGGTTCTGTCAGCTGCCAAGGTAAGTTAGCTCTATGTGTTGTACCATTTATTTAGTTAAGATATCTAACATTTAAGTAGTGTATTTACTCAGTCTCCTCTATGCTCTGGCATGGCAATAATGTGTACATTGTGATTTTAAAAGAAAATAGAAGATAATAAGGATATTAAATATTCATTTTAGCAAAACAATGCCAAACCACAGCAGAGTTTGGCCATCAACAACATTTGACCCATAACAAATGAAGAATTCGAGAAAGAAGGCTCTGAGCTGAGGTGAAAGCCTTCAACTTTGCCATTTCTGTATTTCAATTAAGTATCTTTAAGGAGGGTTTATGCAACAGCAAGGTTATAGATGCCCTTATAAAGAATAATTTTGGTGACATTTAAATGTCTCTGGTTTATATTTGATATTCTTTAAACATTTAATTTGTCAACTTTCTGCAGATATCAGTTTAATGCAAATGAGAAATCTATTCCATATGTCCCGAAGGGTTTAACATTTTTCTGAAAAGCTGGTCAGTGGTTTCCTGTCCTGGGGCTTTGTTTTAATTAGTAACAGTCATGGGCTTTTGCTGTTCTATTTATGTTTTCCCAGGTTTGATTACACAGGACATGGGGCCTCAGAAGGGGTGTTAGCAGAAGGAACCATTGGTACCTGGAAAAAAGATGTCCTTTTTGTGTTGGATGAGCTAGCGGAGGGCCCACAGGTAAATATTGTTTGGATTGACACTCCTGTGCACACATTAAGGGGTGTAAATCATGGTGGATTTAGCTTTTTTTATGTTTTTTGTGCGTTGAAGAAATGAGAAATGTGTTTTGCTTTGAAAATGTGTATCAAGTGTAGCTTATTGATAAAGAATCTGATCAAGGAACAGACCTGGTTAAGTTATTTGATAATTCTGTTTTTTACTTGCACCTTTGTCTGTGTACAGCAGATGGCACTGTGCTGCAATGTGTATACATCAGTATTGTGTTGGCACAGTTACTGAATTGGTTTGCATTCTTCTTTTTGTAATATCCCTAAGTTGTTTTTTTGTTCTTCGTGTTCCATTAATCAGGAGTAGACTTAGTCTACTACTATCTTGTGTTTTTTCTGCTTACTTGTAGATAATGGTGGGCTCCAGTATAGGCGGCTGGCTAATGCTGCTGGCAGCCATCGCAAGACCAGAGAAGACTGCTGCTCTGGTGGGCATCTCAAGTGCTGCTGATCACATCGTCACATCATTCAAATCTCTTCCACTGGAGGTGAGGACGTGGTATTATTGCTGCCTTTTGTGAAAACCTTGTTTTATAAGTGACACTCCCTTATGTTTATATGTACAGACTCGTAAGGAGTTCGAGGAAAAGGGGGAATGGGTGTTGCCCTCAAAACATGCAGAGGATGGTCTTTACAAGTTTAGCATGGACTTTCTGCGCGAGGCAGAAAATCACTGTGTCCTTCATAGTCCCATTCCCATCACCTGCCCCGTGCGGCTCATTCATGGGCTCAAAGATGAGGACGTCCCCTGGCACATCTCCATGCAAGTGGCAGAACGTATTCTCAGCCCTGATGTGGATGTCATCCTTAGGCGACACGGTCAGCACCGCATGTCTGATAAGGATGACATCAAGCTTATGGTCTACACTATTGACGATCTTATAGACAAGCTGACCACTATGGTCTGAGTAAGGGATAGAGGAGATGTTTCCAAGAGAAGAAAAGTGACTGGAAACTGGGATGTCAACACTCAAGGAAATTACCAAACAAAGGCATGTTTCTCTGCCAAATGTGACCTTCTGTCCACCTGTTTACCCTGTATTTCATCTGTCTGCATTATCATGTCAATATGCCATAGCAGAGCAAACGTTTTCAGGTTGCATTTACATGTGCTTAGGATTGTTGTTTCAAGTTTTACATTGGTCAGCTGCTGTTAAGTCTGCCATTGCTGCTTTCCCTCTGCTTGTTCTTACTGTTTTGGCTGTTTTGGTTTTTTTTCCTCCTCTGTAAGTAGATACAGTTTTCCTGTGCCTTTTTAATCACTTTTCACCCTTTTTGGTCAATAAAACCTGTGCACTCTAGAGTGCAGGTCTGCAAGTCTGTGAAAGTACACACATAGTAGACACAATTTTTTCAACTGCTGTGAAGTTTATATTAAAATGTGGAAAGTACATAGTACTAAAGTATTGACAGTATAGAAAAGGAGGCTAAAGTATGAAAACATTCGAAAGAAATGTATTGTTGGGGAGGGGGGCTAATAACCCTTATTTAGAAATACCAAAGCAGTGTGTTACAGCACACATTTAGTCTTAGGAGTCATTCAGGCTGATAATAGAAAGCACTTGTGAATGTCAGTTATTCCAATAAGTGCGTCTTTGATATTACTACATATTACATGCTACAACCAATTGTGATCTTTAAGCTTTGTGTTGGCAACACACTGTCTACATATTTCCATATTAACCTCTTTTATGAGGCATAAGAGCATAGACGTCTGGTGTTTGTGTAAACCACAATTTTCATCCCATTTCTATTTAATTTTGGCTTGTTGAAAAGGGCAAATTGCTACATCACCCACTTTCTAGTGTCAGTGCTCTTTGGATATTAGGATTTTTTTTGTTTAAACATATTTGTGTTTGGCAATGACTGCTTAAGGGATGCTTGGTAAAATCTCTATTGGTATTTGACGGATGTTTTGTTTATGACTGGAAATATGTTGCGGTACACCCTTTATTACAGTATGGCAAAGCAATTCACTTAATTTGGCTGAAAGCAGAGTGAACAAACAGCAATTGAGCAATGCGGTGGGAGGTGGGGAAGGAAAGCGTCAGACCTGAAGCACATAGGGCAGCATGGATACCACAGGGTAAGCACTATCAATTCATTATAAACTGAATCTATTGTGTGGTAGTCTTACCAAGCTAAATTAAAAAGGAAAAAGAGGTTTATACCCCATATCACCATCATTACAGAACAGTTCACAGAGTGATCTGTGGTTAAGAAACATAACAGTTTGTAGAGTACATGGCTTCTTGCCTTGTGTATTTATCAGGGTCGTAAACTACAAACATATGAGGTTTATTTTTGTAGGGTGAACTTTCCGTTACATGACACCCCATACCTGCTGACCTTTAGTTGTGAGGCCAGCTGAATGGAGCCAATGGACTGTTGATTATTAACATGTAATTGTCCACAAGCTGCTCGATGCTCATTGAAGCAAATCAACCACTTATCTCTCTCTGGTCCTCTTAACTGCAGCAGTGACCTTTAACTTATGACATAGCTCTGTAGTCACTCATTTTTATGTCTAAACTAAAATGTCAGTTTACAGCAGCCAACAGCATGACAGTTACCACTGAAATGAGAAATGGTGAAAAGGGACTGCAGCGCGCAGCCTGTTTCAGTTATGTTGCTTTATGTATCCAGGGATGATTGTATTCTCAGATAACAAACACACACCACATAACAATGTGTACTTTTTTACTGACCAAAAGTTATGCCATATTACTGAAGCAGTGAAAGGGAAAAAACAAATACACCCTAACTGATTCTGCATGAATTTAGATCATTTGAAGTCCATCATTCTATGTACATGGGGATTAATTCACAAATGAATGACACTCAATTAAATCGTCAACATTTCTAGGAGTGGACATCCCAGGAAGCTCACCCCAAAGTCTGAGTGACCAATACCAATAAATTACAGACTAAACAAAAAATATGTTACATTTTTAAAGTTCTAAATGGTTACAGACCCAATACCCCAAAACCTGCCATCACACTTAGAAAAAACGTTTAATAGATAAAAAACAAAATAAAAACGTGGCCAAAACTGAAGCATGCAACAGGATAACTATCCTGAATGCAGCTGCAAAACAACAACAACTGTGTTGGACTGAAAAAATTGTTAAGTGTCCAGTCTAAGTCCACATCTCTGCTGGATTTAAAGGGTTTTTATTGGAGTAAATTCCTGTAAACCTCAATGACAGGCTGCTTATGTCATGCAAACAAATATTTCATGTTACTTTATGTTACTACTTCAGATTTCTTTTACAATGTTTCAACAGTTGACTTTGCCATGGTTACATTAGCCTCATTTTAAGATAGAAGAACCACGTGGCCCCTTTTTTAAACACTTTTATCTGCAAAAACTTTTCTTTTAAAGAGGTTAGCTACAATTTCTTTTATGGCAGTTTTTAGTTAGGCAGAGTTCTTAAGCGACTGTTAACATCCATCACACAATGAGGAGACGCGGTTTTACATTTGGCAGAAACGTAACTGACTTATTATTCTGAGATCAAATCAAGTATTAGGAGCAACCATGTCAGCACTGACTCTTGGGCTGATAAGATAAGAATGGTGGTTGCACACAGTTGAATCCAATATTGGCTTAAAGACCCAGCCAGCAGTTTAATTGATCCGTCATGTGCCTCTGCCGGTTGAGGGTCACTCCACGTTGCGCAGAGCTGAGCTTGCACTGCACTGACCACCATCCTGGAGCGGAGTCACGTCGCATCCCACATGCAGAGCGTCTCTAGGGACCCCTCCTGGAAGAGCTGGCATATAAAACCAGTGACTCGCCCCACCCGGACAAAGTGAGGTCCAGTCTGGTCCGACGCGCTCGTGTGGCGTTTTATGGATGCTTCAGCAATTCAGCATCCCACCAGTACTGCCCAGCTCAGCGGAATTCAGACAGTGCCACGGGACGACTCAGAGAACGAAATCTCCTCCTCGGTAAGTGTTTCTTCACTAGACTCGCTTGATGGCGAGGTGCTCATCATAGGTGGGATAACGTGTCATTGTAAGTTATGGTGCGCAGCAGATTTTGTGTGCGCTTTTGGAAGCTGTGTTTTTGGTTGGAAACGTTTTTAACAAGATATGTATGTGTATCAGCGTGGCGCTGGGGCAATGATGTCAGCATTTATTAAAAATGGACAGCTTTTAACTACAAAAAAAACTGTGCTTCAGTAAGGTATAGTGAAGTGAGGAATTACGTATGCGTCACAGACGACTGGCGCAATTTAATTAACCGTACCGTATGCTGAATGTTGGTGTAATACAAACGGCTAAACGTTACATTATATTAGATTGTCATGTTTTTATCAGTGTTAACTTTCTGTTGATCTATTTTATTATTTCATTCACGTCACTGCCCACGGGTGGTCTCATACACCAACGTCCTTGCACATCACAGTTTGCCGGAAACTGGTTTGATTGTTGCCATAGCAATAAGAGGGCTGGTCCTTGTGCGGGACAGCAGCCAAGAGACCACACCCTTCTCTGCTGTGGCATCCATAGATGCCTCAGTGGACTTTCCAGGGAGGAGAGGCAGCTTTTCTTGCCTCCCTACAAACATTGCATGTTTAGTCTCTACTTCAAATGAAAACAATAGGAGGTGTAGTCTGTTACAGAACATTATGAAAAACATGCCTGACGTGTGACTTGCTGTGCTCTGGGCAGCTTTTCGCCACATACAGTAAGCTAGACTTTTGGGAGACCTACCATGGCGAACCGAGGGCCCAGTTACGGACTGAGCCGGGAGGTGCAGGAGAAGATCGAGCAGAAGTACGACCCCGACCTGGAACAACGGCTGGTGGACTGGATAGTTGCACAGTGTGGAGGGAACCTGGAGAAGCCACAACCAGGGAAGCAACATTTTCAGCAATGGCTCATGGACGGAACAGTGAGTAACTGCAGAGACTTGCTGCCTAAAATAGAAACATCTTCAATATTTATGTTACTACATAAAAGCTCTTTTGTTTTAAAGAGCCCTCTAAGTTAGCAAATTGATGTACCCACTTCTTTTACCAATCCTAAAGAACTCGATTTAAGTTATTGACAATCTCATTTTAGCTTTTTTTAAAGCAATTCTCACATTTATCAGGTTAATTATACAATGCCATAAGACAACATGTTACTTCCCAAAGTCACTCATTCTTTCTGTAAATCAAAGCAATAAAGTATCTATGTGCACTTTTATCCAAGTGAATGCAGTATCAGAAACAGATACTGACATGTAAAGATTATATAGACTTTAACCATTACAATAGCAGATGCAAATATGGACACTGTTTTGGTCAGTATGATATGATCAAGGCAGATTTCCATCCTCCGTTTTCTCAGATCCTGTGTAGACTCATCAACAGCCTTTATCCAAGGGGGAAGGAACCAATTAAAAAGATCCCAGAAACCCAGATGGCCTTCAAACAAATGGAGAAGATTTCCCAGTTCCTGCAAGCAGCAGAAGCTTATGGGGTGACAACCACTGACATCTTTCAAACAGTGGACCTCTGGGAAGGTAAAGGGATCTCACAAACCAGCTGCCTTTAATAACCTAGCCTTTGACTGCTTCCCCTCTTCAGTTTTTAAAAGATTACTTGTCTCCCAAAAATGCATTGGCTGCAGCAAAGGACCTGGCAGCAGTGCAAAGGACCCTGATGGCTCTGGGGAGTTTGGCTGTCACAAAGGACGACGGCCAGTACAAAGGAGACCGGGAGTGGTTCCACAAGTAAGGAAAACCCTTGCTCAAACGGCATAGTTTTACTCTTCTATTGTTTAATTTTACTGTGTTTTACACATTTTAATCCCTCTATTTTGCTATCTCCCTGTCTTATTTCATGTGTGTAGGAAAGCTCAGGGCTACCGGCGAGAGTTTACTGAAGAGCAGCTGCGCCAAGGACAGAGTTTAATCGGTCTGCAGATGGGCAGCAACCGCGGGGCCTCTCAGGCCGGCATGACAGGCTATGGTATGCATCGTCAGATCATGTAGACTCCTTCGAATGTTACACACACCCCTGCTTCTACTCCTAATTTTCTACTAATAACCCATAAGTTGCCACCCCAAAACGTTCCTGAGCTTTGTAGCACCCGCCGTGTTAACCTCAATTTCCCTGGAATTGCTGCTTTTCTCAACATCTTAAAAATGATGTCAAGTGTTGTAGATTTCCTTCTTCAAGCTCACATCCTCTGCCTTTCTTACATTTTATTAAGTTCTTTTTTCCTCTCCAGCTTTGTCTCTTTTACATTTATGCCAACATGTTTGTGGATGTCAGTCATTTATGTCTCTTGTTGTTTCGAATAATATACAATGCAAGCCATCAAGATTGTAAATTATTTATACTGGTGATGCTGTAAGCCACGGTTATAGCATGTTTCTTTTGTATTCTAATTTATAAAAACCTTCAATCTATTTAAATCTTCTATTAAGCATTATAGAAAGATGTATTATCATGCAGTTATGTTAGTGGAGCTCAGTGAGCCGGGATGTCTGTGTGTCTTGTCTGAAGCATTGGTGCAGTATCCTCTGTAGCCAAATCAACCTCACGTTGTGCCTGGTTATGGAACTTCTCACACTATGTCCTGGTACACTGGCCTCGGATTTTTAAAGAGTGTCATTCATTCTGAGCCATGCCCTGGTTTTTCTTTTTTTGTTTGGTCACATATTCGTCCACATTGTGTTCAATTTGTGTGTACAGTGAACAAGTGAATGTGCAGTAGCCAATATGTATGACAGTCAAGTTTCCATTTCTGGTCAGGTAAACACATTTGCTCGAATGTGCACTTTTATGTGTTATGTTAACATTTTTTACATATATTTATACCTGGAGGCTTGTAAGAAGAAGTATTGAAAAAATAAAACACAAGAAAAAATATTGGTGTGAGTCTTGTGTAATAAAGAAGATGGATTGTTATGATAGAGCATTAGATTTATACGCTGTGAGTTTACTGAGAGCAGGAGGGTAGTTTTTATCTTGGCTTTATGTTCCAGCCCCTCCTTTGTGCCCATCCGGCTTGTCTCCTCATTGTACACAATCTAATAAAGTATCAGCAGCACAGTATAATTTGGATGCTTGTTCCTGATTCAACCCATGAACAACAGCAAGGTTCTGTCTTGCTGTGTGACCTTGAATAAAATATTAAATCCTTCCCTTCTCCAGCATTGATGGTTGAAATCCTCGATTTGCAGAAGCAGTAAATGCAGAGGAGCTCCCACCACTACTATGGAACTCCCATGGCACTTGTCTTACAGCTGTAGTTCTTGAAAAAAGCAACAAGATTTGTCTGAGTTTCATGAAAAATTGTCACATAATAACAAATAGTCTTTCTAATCTCTAACTTGTTGGACCTGGTGGGCCTGTAACCATTACTTTGAGCACTGACTTTTCGATGATCAAATGCCTGCATGGTTAACTGGTCAATCTAATGTCTTCATAGATGATACATCTTCATAAGGTTTGCTTAGGCTTTGGATGGCAGTGGAACACACAATACCGTCTAAGCCAGTGATCTGTTTTAACTCATGAGTTCCACTGTTCCTGACCATTGCTTTTATTAATGGCAGGTATGAAAAAAGCATGAGTGAATTTGACGTTTAGCACACTGCAACTAAATAAAGGTTATTGCAGTGTGAACTTTTAAGCAACGGCACATAGAAGCTCCCGTTCGAGGGTGACATTTTTTTGGATCTTTCATAATATTTGAAGTAATCATGCAGCTTAAGGTTAATGGTATTTTTCTTTATTATACAGCAAAGCATCTCTTTTGAAACAATGTGACACTGTGCACCTCTGATCCTCACATACTGTGAATCGAGCTTATCATTAGCCTCAGCTGGACCTGAGAGGGGCTCAATGCATAACAGATGCATAACAGATGCATAGCAGATGGGGCAGTCAATAAGTAAACCAAAAACACTAACCAATGGGAAAGCTTTGAGAGATGTGAGGTGATCGTTGTCCCAAGATCTTATCCAGTTTGTGTGTTTTTTTTTCCCGGTTTGTGCCTGGACTCTTCTGTTGGTGCATACTTGCAGTCAGAGGTTTGGAAATTGTAACAACTGTGTGCTATGCAAGGACCTCTGAAAGTACTGTGAGGCAGGTACAACTGATACAATGTTTCAGATAAGATTTAGGGTCTCTCTGCTGCTCCTGCTTCTTGCAGTCAGATGTGTAGCAGAGGAATCCGTTCAAATTAAAGGCTGTGTTTGTGGATATCCTGGAATACCAGGCGACCCTGGTCATAATGGCACACCGGGCAGAGATGGTAGAGATGGACTCAGGGGTGAGAAAGGTGATCGAGGTAAGTTGAGGAGGGTTTTTTTTTTCTCTGGAGAGAAACTCTATGTGTTTCTATCTTATTTATGTTTATGTTAAAACACACCTATTCTAACAATATTGTTTACCGGGCATCTATGAAAAGGTGAAATTGGCCTTGCTGGACCAGCAGGTATTAATGGTCATCAGGGTGATAAAGGTGATCCTGGTATGTATCCTAAAACAAATTTTTTTTAATGCAGAAAATATTTACCATTGGCGCACTTATTTCTCAAATATCATATTACAAGTATCAAATAAATCAGATATTCTTATTTCCAGGTACCACTGGCCCCGCAGGTCCCAAAGGAAAAAGAGGAGATGATGGAGAGCGGGGTCTTCCTGGGAAAATGGGTCCCCAAGGTGTCCAAGGCCCTGGTGGCCCTAAAGGAAGTAAAGGGGAACTTGGGCTACCTGGACCCGAAGGACCTAAAGGAGATTTTGGGCCTCCTGGCCCAGAAGGTCCAAAGGGGGAGATTGGCCTCCGAGGTGACAGAGGAATTCAGGGACCACAGGGACCACCTGGAAAGCCAGGCCCCAAAGGAGAAATTGGTGTTCCAGGTTTTAAAGGAAATATTGGTTATCGTGGGGATAGAGGAGCTCGAGGCGAGAGGGGTGATAAAGGCGAAAAGGGAGATGCACCTGTTATCCCTAAAAGCGCCTTCTGTGTGGGGCTGACGGCACAAACTAAACTTCCTGCTGCTAATTCCCCAATCCGGTTTGACAAGATCATTTACAATGAACAGAATCACTACAGTCCACAAACAGGAAGGTTCACCTGCTCTGTGGCAGGCGCCTACTACTTCACCTACCACATCACTGTCTTTTCAAGAAACGTGAAAGTGGCTCTCGTGAAGAACGGGGCAAAAATCATCCACACCACGGATAACTACCAGAGCAGTGAAGACCAGGCAGCAGGGGGCGCTGTGCTGCACCTGGAGGTGGGGGACAAGGTGTGGCTGCAGGTGCCTGGAGGAGAGTTGTTCAACGGGCTCTTTGCTGATGAGGATGATGATACAACATTCTGTGGGTTTATCATCTTTGGATCATAATCACGGGGCATTTTATTAATTGCACAAAGAATTAAATATTTTTAATGATATAATTCTATTAGAAGGAATCAGCATGCCACATCTATCTATTTGATTTTATGCTGAATGTTGCAGAGGACAAGTCAAGTAATCAGTATCAGAAGAAACATTAATGAGCAATATTTAAAATCATGAATGTTTCTCAATGTCAAAGGGAATTGGTTCCACCTTTTTAACCTTTTAGTTATACTGCTAATTAAAACTGCACCTGAGCCAAAAAGCATCCTTATAAAGTGCTTCTCTAATTTGAGAAAATTGAAGGCCATATGTGAAAAATGCACACCTTTTTATTCATGAACTAATGATGGAGCAACTGACATTGGATGTTTCAAAATGTACTGCATCTGTCTTTTTTCTTCTTTTTGAACATGACATTAAACTTTTGAAGAAGATAACTACCATGCAGCAAAGCTTGATATGGCTTTTAAGCAGCAGAGATGTCAGCAGCCTGGTTCTGGACTTACAATCAAAGGAATAACCAAAGTGGAAGATCACTAAGGCATTTTTGTGGCTAAATTTACCCAGTGCCACTAAAAATAGTTTGAGGTGAAGGTCTTGGCCTTTACAGAACAATGGCTTCAAGATCAGAACACAAAACAGCAACTGAAAAAGAGATAGCCAAACTGTTTTAAAGGGATGTTAATCTGACTTTAACAATTATGTAAAATTTAGAAAGTGCAAGTAATTGAGTTTGCTTCTTTTCATAATTTTATTCACATTTTTGCTCAGCAAAACTTTCACTTTTTAACATTTACTTTTAATTTAAAAGGTTTACAACATTTATTGGTAGCTTGACTTTGTTATAATGTAAAAGAATAAAACTTTAATCGACTAATTTGAGCAAGTTTATGTTATATGCACAGTGCCATTTAAATCAGGTTAAAGTATGTAATGGCTGACTTTCTATCGTGCCTTCCACTGTTTGCTGCACAACAATAAAGAGCATTTAAGAAGTCAACCAGTTTCTTGCTCTGGTATTCGGGATGGGCACAGAAATAGCCGCGGTATGAAGTCGAGGCGTGTTTCATTGACAGTACAACACCAACCTGCCGGCCCGGTCTATTGCTGTCCTCAGAAGTCTGAAATGTGCAGCATTGTGTATTTCTATTTTTTCCTGATATTGATGAGCCTTGTAAGTGGGTGTGGTTTGAGGTCACAGAGTGAAATTCGATTGGCTTTCAGCCGAATGGTCACGCAGCGGTCAACCAGTAACCTCAAACGTAACCTCTCCAAGCCCCGCCCCCTACAGACACAGCAACAAGTGCATTGATGATGCTCAATCCCCCAAGAAGGAGCTCTTTTAACTGGATTCACAATCGAATTAAATACAAGTTCTTGAGTTAAGTAAGGGGATATCGTATGATTCAACGTTATCTTGCACCTACTTGAACACAAACGAGTTTTGCAGGTTTGTGAAAGTGAAATTACAGACCGCAGAGCTTACGCAATTCAGAAGAAGTTTTATCACTCAGCTCGTGAGCTAGCGCAAGTCGCTAGCCCAAGAAGTCAGCCAGCCATTTGTCTTAGTATGTTGCCGAGTAACTGGTGAGTAAAAGGCTTGGGACTTGTCGGACTATTTGTGTCCGACATGTTTTTGCGAGAAGACTTCAAAGAGGCAGCTGGTCGCTGGAAGACAGACGGCTCCGCTATGGATAAATAACCAAACAGCTGCTCCTTTGCCGTGAGGTCAGGAGGAGAACATCGGCGACTATGAGCAAGGTGATTGTTCTCGTTTCTCTACTCCTCACCGGGACATCTTATAGACGTGATTTAAAACTCCTGCAGTGAAACTGCTTACTTCAGTGGTGGTTACAGTCGTGGTGATTTGCCCTCTCGGGTCCCTGATATGGGACCCGGGGAGGGGGGGGGGTTTGTGGTGCATTACAGCGGTGGTTGTTATAGTGATAGGGGAGATGCCAGGCTGTGCAGGGAGGTCGTGAGGGAGGGGTTCAGGGCCAGCAACTACAAAGAGCTCAACGGAACACTCCAGTAATGAATGCAGAAATAAATAATCAGTGAGTTGTTTATGACTCCGGAAAACTATTCAGTGAACTCTCCTCTAACGTTTCTTTTTGCCGAACCCATCCAAAACGTGCACCAACTTAGTGACACTTCTTGTAAAAGCTTATTTGGATTATTTGGATCACTGACGGTTAAACCCCTGCAGGTCAGAGTACAGGTCTTTTTTTTATAGGGTACCAATATCGTGATTTTTACAACATGACGGAACAACTGAAATATAACACACATCCCTTCTGATTTGATGGTAATTTGATATCAGGTGACTCAAAGCACAATCCTAAGGTCTTTTTATAGTTTAAAGTGGAATTTTGTTCTTCCTGTTTTCATGGTCTTGGAATGTTGATGAAGCATCCTCCCTGTTGTTTAGGCTCTGCTGTCAGGTTGTGCCGCTTTCCGATGACAACAAGACTGTGCTGTTAAGCCAGGTACATTGTGGGGTATCAGATTTCTGGTTGACTGTCTCTGTGACAGTCTTACTCATATCAGGTGAGCATGTGCCTTCTACTGTGAGAACGGAGGCACTCCCTGGTTCCGCCTCCACCTGTACTTCCCACGCTCTATAGAAAATAGGCGCGGTGCCTTCCAAGCTCCTCTTTGCCTGATCAAAAGTAAGGAACTGGGTCATGAAAAGTCAGCTGGGGAAGGCAAACTTATGTTCTATGAAAGTTGTTCAAATGTAGCACAGATCTCGTAGTTGTTCAAAATGTCGCCATTTCAAATTAACACAAAGAAGCAAGTTGTGTAATTGTTATCGTTTGTCTTTCAGTTATCTACCCATACCCCCCCACAACCCGTAGAGGGCACAAAGCAGGTTACCCCCCTACAATCTAGTGGTGTCCCATTAAGAAGCTTTGGGTGTCACTCGGTCAGTGCAGAATAACAAGTGATCCTCCTGATTAGGTTATCATGTGAAGATGAAACCAGCCCTGAATGCAGGCTGGTAAAGCTCCGCTAATCTGATTATTACTGGAATGGAGGTGGAATAGGCTCTACACACTCCCACTTCTCCCCCTCATGGTAGATTTCCTTCACAGTAAACTTGCTGACAATTTTCATCCTGAAATGGAGGTAGGCTTAAAGCTTGGCTGACATGCATCAACACAAAAGAAGAAAAAATGGATACGGAGCCATATCAGCACCCGCTATTGCCGGGTGTTGCTTAATATGAAAAGACTTTTAGCCAATCGCAAATGTGAAGTCATGCACTTGAAAGATGAACCACGGTGAACTTCTCCTCCTGTACTCTCCAAACACCATGCACAGCTTCAGCCTAACAAATGCATGGTGATGCACACTGATTTGGAGAATCAGCCTACTTGATCTCTAAAACTCTGTGTGTTGTTAAGGATTCACTGACTTCCTCACAGCTTTTACTCATAAAGACAGAATTAAATAGGGACTGGTAAAGTGACAGATTAGAGAGGAATGGTGGTGCTCCAGGGTGACTGTGTCTGTCTCAGAGTTTAGCCAGAGAATCAAAATGAAAAGTCTTAACTTTCTTCCGAAGCCCTCCGTCTGGTGTTTTTTTTTCAGTTTAGTGGTTTCATTTAGTCTTAATGAGTTTCAATCTTGCCTCGAGCAGAAAATACCTCTGCAGAAGTGAACCTGGTTTGTAGAGGGTCACTTCACACTATGTGTTTATGATTCCTTACATAACCGCCTGCTTATATTCTCTGAGCAAACAGGAAGGGAGGCTGTCATTTAAATACTTTCCTGCCTGCTCTGTGCAAACATGCTGTGCTGTGCACTGCCTGAAAGGATGCGTATGAGTTTTTGGGCCGTTGTGTACATGTTTATGTATCTGAATGCACGTTCCTCCCCGTCTCAGGGAGTCTAATCTGAGGCTGGCTCCAGCTGGCTGCGGTGGGGGTGCGGAGTGGGGGCCGACTCCTCCCTGATCTCTTAATTAACTCAGGACGAGGGACTCCAGTGCTCCGCTCCTATTGACAGATTAGATACAGGAAGCGGGCGGGAAACGGTGACCCTGGTATGCGGGAATCATAGGAAAGTTAAACGTCCTTAAAGTGATGTGCATGAACAGATTGTAAGAAGTGACTCTAAAACAAAGGTAAGCAACATTTGTGTGGATGTTACAGTTTGCATGTCTGTGGAGGCAAGGACTTATTGACTGAAATTTCTAAATCTATCTTAGAATTAAAGCAAGAAAATGGTCCAACTTCAAGACTTCAGAGATAGGCAGCATGTATTATTACTGTTTTGTTACTGTGAATGTATTGTGAAGGTATAAACAAGCAAGCAACAGCTCATTAAATGCTCGTAATAATGAAAAATTAGTTTCATGAATATACTGATAAATCATTTGGTCTGTATTAGTGGCAGTGGTTCTTAAACTTCAAGTTGATTTAATCAATTTACCTAATCTCCTTGAAGTAAACTTAGAAATACAGATATTTCTCACAATTTCAAACTACCACAATCGATAATAAAGAGGCTGTGATTCATTCGTCAGCCAGTTTAATTTCTACTATGTAGAAATAATTTCATTTCTACTATGTAGAAATAAAACTACCTGTATCTCAGCTCTCTGTATTTATATATACATACAAATTTAAGATTTCATCTGTCCTTAAACATATAGATGATGCCAAGTAATATACATTTTACAATGTTGAATACGTTCCCATTGCTGAGAACTAGCTGTTTAGTGTAGGTATGTTTACCTTCCAAATGAAAGCAATTATAAAACCATCTTTGATATTCACAGCTATAAATGATGGTCAGAAATACAGAGATATAGACAAGTTTCTGGATTTTAAAAGCATAATTCTGTAAAAGATGAACGCCTGTGCTGGCTTGGTTTTTGCTAACACTGCCAAGAATTAGAAGATGCCAACTGGCCCGCAATGGTTGGCGCCTGCTGCAGGGTGAGCAGATAAAGGCAATGAAGGATAGGACAGTTTGCCGAATGGCTGACATAACAAGCATTCAAAACAAAAACAAGCTAACCACGCTGTAGGCATTCTTTCCCTATCTTTCTCCATCTTTCTGTTTGGGAAACAGATGGAATTATTGATCTGCTCCATTCTTCCAGTTGCTGCTCAGCGTGATTGCCTGCTGAGGAAGAGAAAGCACAAGAAGACAATTCAGGATAGTTTTGAAAGCTGCACATTGTTCCGGAGGGGTGTTTAGTGTCTGTCAGCAGCGGTGCTTGGCAGCGGTGGCCCTGTGTTTACATAAGTGTTCAGTGGGAAGGAGCAAGCCAGCAAGTGACAGCAAATTCCACAGAGAGGTTGATTGAGAAAGATCATCTGCTGCTGAACATGCATGGTGAAGTACAGGAATGCTTCAGAAAGCCTGCAAATCCTGCATACATAGTTTCTTTCAAACCCAGAACAGTGTCATCATGTTTTTTAAAAATCAACATAAAACAAAGGACCTATCTTAAGTGAATGACAGTAGAAATGCATTTTTTGGGTTGATGAAAGAATGGGAGATTTCTGTGTATTTCCCCCAAATATGGGATTCAAATGTCCAAATGAATGATCAGTTTAGATGTCAAGACTCAGTTGTGAACCGAGGAATTCCTTTGGATGAGAGGTGAAACATCCTGGAGATCCAAGAAGAAGTCAAGTTGCCTTTGCTTAAGCTCTTAGGATGACCATGACTGAGAATCTAAGCCTGGGGTGTCCAACCCCGGACCCCCACGGCCGCTGTCCTGCAGGTTTTAGATGTTTCCCTGCTTCACCACATCTGAGGAAATGGATCCATTGAAAAGCTCTAATGGAGCATTAATGGGAATCAGATTAGTGAAAGTAGGGAATCTTCTAAAACCTTCAGGACAGCAGTCTTAACATGGACCCAAATATATTTAATGACGAGGGTTTTTTATTCTATTTGTCCTTTTTATTCCACTTTCACATACTCTGAATACAACAAGTTGTCAGTCTCTGTTGACCATTTTTATGTCTCAGGTCTCTGTAACCCAATGTCAGCTTGTTGACATTGGGTCGATTGTTTCTCTGTTGTCGCTCCTTATGACAGAGGCTGAGGTTATGAGAACCTGCATGTTAACATAGAAAATGCTGCTAGAGACATGAAAAATGGATTAATGTTATCTGTCTTTGTTTTGTGAGTCTCCATCCACCGTGAGACAGTGACCTGTAAGGAGCTGAAGAGCGTCGGTGATTTTTAGGACCACACCACCCTCCACGGTGCCGTCAATTCAGCTTCTATGTAATCTGGAGAAAAGTGGGCAATTTATTGCATTAATCACAATGGATTAGCAAGTTTCATTGCTTAGTCACGCTCACAAAGCCGCACTTCAAAGCCTCGGCTGCATTTGCACTGCCCAGAATCCCACACACATAAGCTGAAGTGAGCACCCCCACCACCCCCAGCCTGGGCCTCAGCTCTCCTTGGACATTGAAATACAGCACCAAGGACAAATACACATAGTGTTCTCAGGAAAATGCCTTTTTACTCTGGACTTTGTGCTCACTGAGGGACACTCATCTTTCTGTTTGCTTGGGTCCGTCCCTGTCATCCCTCCATCACGCATTTTCTGACTTCCAAACACAAATAACTCAGTGTTACTCTGTGTTACAATAGTTGTTTTTTGTCCAGTTAACCATATTGTTCTTGTTATCATGGTAGCTTTTATGTTAAAAAAAGAGTCTTTTCACTTAATCTGATCTCCATCTGGTCTGTAAATGTACTTTTTTCGGTTTGGATCTTTGATTTACAGTTTTTGTCATTGTATGATGAAGTCATTAAAATGAGCTCTGTTTGTTTTGCAGGCACAACAAAAAGACAGGGTCTTGTCCACCAGTGAAGACCCTCTCCAGTGCGTCCACAGCACAAAAGCTGACCCTGTCATCCAGAGTAGACCCCTCAGTGATGTATATCCATTTCAGAGCCACACCGACAGAAGTTCAGTCCCATATTTGCTGTCTGGATGTGGTGCCCAGGTACAGCCGATGAGTGCTGGTCCTCACTCTGATGAGGGTAGATTAAATGGCATCAACTCATCTGCCTGGTCCAACCCAGTTATAGCTCAAGCAGAAGGAAAGCCATACCCTTCAAGAATCATGAGGCTTTTTTCAAACTCAAGGAAGGGCTCCGGTTCTCCTCACAGTCCCATGACTGACGGTCCGACCTCCACCCACGCTGAGGGTGACGGTGGCCCCCAGCCATGGACGGGACTATCTGGGCTTGGCGTTGTGGACTCCTTTAAAAAGCTGCGATCAGCAGTGCTGCAGGGTATTCAGAGCAAAGAGGCCGCAAGCCACGACGGACATGGTGTTCCTTCACCTTTCCAGGAAACAGCTAATGGCTCAGCTCTGAACAGTTCTGATGCTTTTATAGAAAACCATTTAAAGGCAGCAGGAGGATGTAGTGTGTCTGGAAATTTCAGAGGTCAAACGTTTGCCACGATCAGCCAGCATAGCTCCGATATTGAAGATTACGAGGACGAGGAAAGCGATGGAGACGGTCTGACGCGCAACTCGCGATTATCCAGAAGTATCAGGAGAGCTTATGGAGCAGGACGCATCTCCTTACTCGACGTGGTAAATGGGAGACAAGCCCGTAGAAACACAAATGACAGTGCAGCTCCCACACAGAAACCAAGTCAGACTTCTGAGATGGGCGTCCGGACAGAGAGCCTGGAGGAAACCACAAATCTGACAGTTTTTAGAAAACGGAGCAAAAGTGCCGAAAACCTTCATATATTTAAGGCACCTTTTAGACGCAAAAGCCCATTTCCTGATCCCCCTTCCGCACAGGAAGACTCCCAGGCGACAAGTGCATCACATGGGACGTCAAACATTGCAAGGACCTCCAGTGCGTCTTCAGTGGACCTCTGGGGCCGCCCGGGCAGCGGCAGGCGGAGCCCCCTGAAGGCCAAGACACCAATGCTGAAACTAGTTGGCAGCATGACTGACTTAACTGTCCGACGGAGACAAAGTCCTACCCCCAGCCCCACCTCCACATCTCCCGTGTCCCCCCTGAGCCGTCTCCACGATGACTACTCCCGCCGTCTGCCCTGCTTACAAAGCAACCTGCGACAGCGCCGGCCCTCAGCCACCGCTGCCCAGGCCAACACTTTTGAAATCTCCACACTGGTTCATCACCACCCCGATAACGATTCGAACCCGAATGATGACCCCTTTTCTTCTGAAACCCCAGAGACGGCACAGCAGCGGCCCCCCGGTAACTCTGCTCAGTATGAGCTGCTGGCTCTTTCCACATCCAGTCAGCAGATGGTTGAATCACCACTCCACCAAAGACAGAATCCACGAGACAAAGAGCAGGCGAGTGGCAGCCTGCAACCAAATGAGGTGAGTCAGAAAACAGAGAAATGATGCAGTTAAGAGTCTGTGATGAAATGATTCACGTTTCTTGGCATTGCGACTGTCTCTTTCTACCTCCATTCCTTTCTTTTTGTTGAGTTATTCTGATGATCCACTAGAAAATTATGACAATGTTCTCGGATGTTGTTTTCCTGCCAATGGACTCCTTCAGGACTGAGCTTTTCCATCCTTAAAGATTGTATAATGCATTAACAATCAAGGCTTCCTTTAAAAAGCTGTTTGAAACCCAAGTGTTTACTTTAAATATAACTATATTATTTCTAATATTTTTTAAATAATCTGAGAGGTTAAATCTTTAGTTTCTGTTATAAGTAAATCATTGACTTAACTTCAATATTTCTAAAAAAGAGTCTAAAATTTTTAGGCTCAAGAAATTAATTAATTTCCAAAGTTTTATATGATGCAAATGGTTTAAATGCTGCAACCAAATGGTTAAACATTACAGCAGACACTCTCTTTGTAGATGCACAGGTGTGCAAGGAATTAATCAAATCTAACTGAGCTTAGAAAAAGCTGCTATTATTTAAGTTTTTAAAGCTGCGAGAATCCCTGAAAGACAGAGAATCAAGTCTCTTATCAAATAGAACAGTGTGATCATTAATGTGTTCCTCAACTTCATTGGCCTTGACCCTTGTCTTCGGATTGGAAACATTGCTCCTTTCAATTCTGAAGGGATTTTTGAATCCAGTACAATTCTTATTTTTTAGCTTAGTTCTCATGGCATTGTATGTCGTGGATATGCAAAAAAAAAACTGAGCCATAAGAAGTGCAAAGTCTCTGTACGTGACAGGTAAATAAAGTCACAGACATAACATCGATTGACCCTCCTGTTCCTGTCAGTTGCGTTTGACTCCTGACTGCAGCAGAGTCACATGTCATGCTGCCAGGCACTCTGAAGGAGCAGGGAGAGTTAATGATTAGACTTCGTTTATGATTAGTGGCCCTTGCGCAAAACCGCTCCATAGTCCTGTTCCTGTGGGAGGGCTGAAGGCTTTGGCTGAGTGCACCCTTTGCTGTGCTCCCTTCCCTCTTGCTCTCATGTTGTAGCTCCATAGATCAAAGTCCAGCACCATGAACTCCAGGCCTGGGACAGCTGACAGCACCATCAAGTACCCTGGATCATAAACTCAGAACTTTTAGCGAATGCGTCTTAATCTAAGGGTTGGATTTTCTCTCAATTATGAATTGGGTGATCAGATTTGTTTGCTTAAAAAATCAAGGGGCTTTTATTGGCCTCCAGAAACTTTAGGGGGCTTGGCCTTGGGGACCAGAGGCTGGCCAGTGTTTGCTCTTTTGTTTCATGATGGTATTAGCTCACTGCGTGCCCTTCCAATGTATATGCCGAGTCCAGGACCCAGATCAAGAACAACAAGAGGTGAGGTTTAGTCTGTAATGCCAATATGAGTAACTGTTTTTTACAGCATTTGACAATTGGGTAAATATTATATAATATAATATTTTATTGGACATAGTTATGCAGCTGGAGTTGCATTGATTCACATGTTGAGTTTGTTTCCCTTGGACTGAAAATTAATGTACATAAAAATAACATTTCTCGTCTTATAAGGTTAAATGAAAGAGTAAAATCGGTTACTTTTGTTCTGCTGGTAAACTGTAGTTGTTTTTACATTTGACTTGTATTGTTTGAAGTACCACGGTGAACCAGCAGACCACTCGCTCAACTGCGGTGTGCCCTCTCAGGGAAAGTAAATGTCATTGCCCTTTTTCAGTGTGGAACATTTTCCTTTGACCCCCAGGTGACGACACACCCACAAGGACAAGAAGCACTTCTCTCAGAAGATATCTCTCCCTCAAACAGCAGCACACCTCCCGTCAGCCCAGCATGCCCCCCAGAGTCGCCAGCATCTCCCACAGATGCGGCAGCATCTCCCACAGAAACACCCACCGTCAGGCCCAGACGAAGAAGTGGGCGCCAGAGACCTCGGCCCATCTCCGACTACGCACAGCTGGTCTCTAGGAAGCACTGCATCCCAGAGGAAGTGTCAGAGCTGCATAATGAGGAAAGGACAGCCGATCCACTGCAGCTTAGACACTGCAGTGGTAATGAGAATGGACACAGCCCTGAGAGCCATAGCATGAACGGAGATGTTCAGAAGCAGCGTCCCGTCTCAGTTATAGGAGCTGTGGATATGTTTCCTGCAGATGCAGAGCTGAAGGAGGACCGCTTTCCCTCTGTAAGCTTTTACAGCTTTACTCGTTCTTGCCCATCACTGAAAAAATTTGTGCCAATCTGTCACTCATTTAGGGGTAATCATAAACCTTTCGTCAACTTAGACTCAGCAGTTTGATTTCAGATAATTGCAAGGCCCCTATTTTTCCCAGTATTTGACAGGCTCTAACAACTAGAGTGAGCCTTTCATAAGCTCAAGATGAGACAGTGTTCCTCTATTAGCGATATGATAACTTTCCTGATATCTTTAGTGTGTTATGAAAATGCATATGTATGTAAAAAGAAGTTAAATCTCACTTTGAAAATATCATTATTTTTTACTAATATCCTTAAAATACAGTTAAGATTTTAAAGTCTTATGTTTTTTATTTGTAAATTGAAAAATCACTTATTTTGACTCTGTTAGATTTTATTTCTGTCCCTCTTTTCCTAATTGTCTGTGATTTGTTTGATGTAACTTACTCCCAGAAATACACAGAACAGAAATGGGAGCCCCAAAGTTAGTGTTGCATGTTGCATATTCATGCAGCCTACTAAGAGGCTGAATGCGTTATCTTTGTGTAGGCCTGATTCATCAGCTGAAGAAAGTGAGCTCTTCCTAAATCCCAGGATGTTGTCTCCTGTTTCGCTTGTTCTCTCCCCGCAGCCTTTGTCCCGACCACCAATCCCGTCCCAGCAGGTGCCCCCCTACAGAGGAGTGTCTGCCAGGTTTCGTCCCTCCGTCCTGTCCCAGAGCACCCCCATCGGACTGGACCGCGTGGGGCGGCGCAAACTCCACAGAGTGCTCAGCGGTGAGAACCGCGCTGGTTTACTCACAACAGCCATACACAAATTGCATTCTGTGGGAAATCTGCGGCTTTGGAATGTCAATAAGTATGCCGGAGGAAAGTGCTGATACAAGCCAGATGTGAGTGTTTCTGCCTCAGACAGTTCTGTAATCTCTGCACACGTGTTTCAGATGGCGTTTCTGAGTGCTCGGCCACACTTGAAGACAGCGTGAGTGAGGAGGAGGAGGGCAGCTTTGATGAACTCAGTGACATCACACCCTACCTCCAGCCGGGGGTGGAGCTGTCCGTGCTCAGCGAGGTGAGGAGCAAAACTCTGTCATGTTTCAGCACGCAAAAACAACTTGTCCCTAAAGGTGCAACAAATTTCTGATTAAACATTGATTTATTTCTCTCGTGAGAAGTGATGTGAAAATGCTTTTGTGCGTGAAAATCACTGCAGAGTCCACATGTCTAGACATAATCGTACATGTTAGACATGTCTTAGCCTCCATGTAATTGCATGTTTATCTTATCTGCGTGTGTGCCTCTCAGTGGATAAGCTCCGACCACGCAGTGTATGCTGAAGCTCTCTGGGACCATGTGACCATGGAGGAGAATCAGCTGGCCTTCAAGGCAGGAGATGTGATCCGTGTTTTGGATGTCTTACATAAGGACTGGTGGTGGGGCAGGGGGCTTGAGAGGGAAGCCTGGTTCCCCTCCAGCTTTGTGAGGGTAAGTGGACTTTCTGACCTGTGTGTTTGTTGACCAGCTGCACAGAAAAAGGCTGGCAAACTGGCTTAGCTCCAAACAAACCTCTGCAGCCACCCGAGTAATGTGTGGAAAGGCTCAAACCTCAGAGGTCCAGCTGGTTTCTGTGGTGATTAGTAGTGATTGGCAGTCGGGTTTTAATTAGACAGACTGCGGTAACCATGGCGAGCTCGTTTGATTGGTAGATGGGCGTCTGCTGTGTAAGTGCTTGCTGCTGAATCAGTGTTTATGAATGGGGACTGGTTAGGCTTGCACATGCTGTTTCCATAGTGACACGGAGGAGTCTTTTGTTGTTTAAGCAGTTATTGTTCTTCTTGAAGTAATGAAGTTAGTTTCCGAGTGAGCTGGTGACTTTTTTTTTTAAGTTTTGTTTCCATTAAGTGAAAAATGCGTCAAAACACTTTTTTTCCTGATATTTTTAAAAGAAATGTAATTTAAAAAACTTGTAGTTTTTTCGCAAGTCTGCTTTCAATCTTAAACAGACTCTAATGACTAAATTGTGTTTCAGGTTCGTGTGAACCAGGAGGACTCGAGTGCTGAAAGTGTAGAAAGTGTAGCAGACCGGGAAGACCCAGCTCCAAGAGACACACAGAGCACTCAGCACAAAGAGCAAATGAGAACAAATGTGGTTCAGGAAATCATGAATACTGAACGAATCTACATCAAACACCTAAAAGACATCTGTGAGGTATTTGTTTCACTCTGAAGGGGCCATTTTAGCACAGGGCCGCTGCCTGTTTGTCATATTCATGTAATTTACACTTTTAAACAGTCATGAGGAACTCAGTTGTATGGCAACACCTGCTGGCTATTACTGAGGCTGTTCTCATGTGTCTGATCCGTGTTCACGCTCCGTCTCGGCGTCGGTTTCAGGGTTACATCCGTCAGTGCCGGAAACATCCCGACATGTTCACTGAGCAGCAGCTGAAGACAATCTTCAGCAACATAGAAGACATCTACAAATTCCAGAGGCAGTTTCTGCGAGACCTAGAGAAGAAGTACAACAAAGAGCAGCCACATCTCAGTGAAATAGGCTCCTGCTTTCTCCTGCAGGTTGTGGCCGTTCATGGAATCCTCCACAAATACGCATCTGTTTGTTTCAGATTCTGTGTCATTAAGCAAGTTGTATTGATTAGATATTGTCTCCTTTTTTTTCTCTAAAGGGAGAGGGATTCTCAATCTACTCAGATTACTGTAACACTCATCCTGCCGCCTGCGCCGAGCTGCAGCGCCTCATGAAAATGGGAAAATACAAGCATTTCTTTGAGGCTTGTCGCCTCCTCCAGCAGATGATTGACATTTCCATCGCTGGTTTTTTACTCACACCTGTCCAGAAGATTTGTAAATACCCCTTGCAGCTGGGAGAGCTGCTTAAGTACACACCCAAAGACCACAGGTAGCATCCCTATCAGTATTTACAACCCATGCCCTCCCAGGTGTGTTCCTAGAGCATAATTGAGTGCCAAAATATAAGTTTTGTTCATCTTTGCTGGTTTAAATGTTCTGGCTGATCAGTTGATTGACTCATAACTGACCAATTGTAAAAAAAAAAAAGCAACACTTTTATGTTGCATATTTCAACTACATAACAAGTTTCATTTTATGCTAAAGATGGTTTCAACAATGCTGCTGTCTTGCTTTATTATTCATCGGCTGCACTTCACAGTGAAAGGTGGTCACATAATTACAACAATTGTGTGTAAGCCAGGGCTGATATGAATCCCTTCACAGCAGCCATAAATAGTCCACTCTTCCCTTTCACTCAGGAATCTGTGTTTGTGAAGGCAGTATTCGGCCCTGGTTCCCTCCCCCTCTGCTGCACACAAGAGCAGCACCAGTCATAAGTTCATTGGAGAAATAATACATATCCCACTCGTTGCTTTATAGAGGTTAAAGCACATCCACACCTCTGCACGTTGCCAAGATGCTGCATCATAAGATTTTATGTGAAACGGCACGCAGAGAAAGACACCATCACACCCTTTTAAATGGATCATAAGAAATTAGAAGGATCAGCTTTGCATGATTTTCTTTTTAGAGATATTCTTTTTAGGATTAAAACTAATTTAAGGCTTTCTTGCTGTTTTCTTTCAGTGACCACATTGGGGTCAGTCAAGCATATGAGGCTATGAAGAATGTGGCCAGCTTAATAAATGAGAGGAAGAGGCGGCTGGAGAGCATCGACACCATCGCTCACTGGCAGGTCGCCATTTTGCACTGGGAGGTGAGGATGGATTATTATTAGGTTCATTCCAAATTCAGGGATAAAGCTGTACTGTGTGCGTGACTTAACTCTCTCCAAACGGGATCAAGGGGCCGGACGTTCTAGAGCGCAGCTCAGAGCTGATCCACTCTGGCGAGCTGACCCGAGTTGTCCGGCAAGGCAAAATGCAGCAGCGCAGCTTCTTCCTGTTCGACCACCAGCTGGTGTACTGCAAAAAAGACGTCCTGCGCAGAGACCTGCTCCACTACCGCGGACGCCTGGACATGGATGAGACCGAGGTGGTGGATGTGGCAGATGGGCGGGACGCCGACCTGGGCGTGACTCTGAGGAACGCCATGCGTCTCCGTAACGCCTCCACGCTGGAGTTTGTGTGCGTTCTGTGCTGTCGGAAGGCCCAGGACAAGCAGAGGTGGTTACAAGCCTTCGCCAAGGAAAGACACAGAGTCAAGGAAGATCAAGAGATGGGTGAGTCATCCAGAGCACAAACAGCCACAGTGGATAGACCCGCACAAAGATTGTTGCTGTAAAGTAGGCCGAAGTAAATATTTGGATCTGAAGGTGTATTCTCTGCGGTCTTTGCAGGAATAGATATCAGCGAAGAGCAAAGAAAACAGGCCATTGTTAATGCCAGAAGAACCAAACATGGGAAGATCAAAAGTAGGGAGTGCTCTTACTGAGTCGTCCTTTCATTCATTTTAAGTTTGTTCCTCATTTGCTAATTGTGATTGTCTTTGTATTTTACTTTTCGCCATTTTAGCCCTTGGTTACGCTGGTTCTGTCCACCAAAACCTTCCACCGCTTCAACAGCGACACATAACCATTCCGACCAGTGTGCCCCAGCAGCAGGTCTTTTCATTGGCCGAGCCCCCAAAACGAAAGCCTTACCATCTGTTGTACAGCATCACCCGCAATGCCTTTTTCAGGAAGTAAGGCTTTGCCTTTGCAGCCTTTTTATTTCTCTGCTTGTTGACCTTACTGAAACCGTCCTGAAGACCTGAAGAACACTTTACTTTTTTCCTGTTTGTGAAAGCTCTGTGAAGTTTTATTTTTGTGCCTCCATGTGTTTTTCATCATGTCTTTTTTTTTTGTTGCATGTTTAAACTCTGCGCCCACATAAAAGAAGGGGCAAGACAAAGTGTTAAAATACTGACTGTCCATTTTATTGGTTTGGAAGACGCTGCTTACCCAAATGACACCCGCTCCTTTGTTGTATTAATTCCAACTGTCAGTTTTTTTTTATTTTTTATCTTAATGATGAAAATTATTTCTATTCTGACTGTACATTGAAACATGTTTGTTTGTTTCATAAAGGCTGGACCCTTTTTTTGCTGCGAGTCTCTCAGCTCTGAGCACAAACTGGCCAGATGTTAAATTACACATTCACATAACCTGTTTAACACTGTAAATAAAACTCTTGTACAAACAAAGCTAATGAGGCTGTAGTCCCTTTTGAAAAAATGTGCCTTGTGTTTTTTGTTTTTTTACAAGCCTGTCTGTGTCTCTTATACTGTGATGACACAGTCCATGGTAAATGTCAATTCACCAGAATTTGATCGGAGATAAGGATGGTGGCTGATGAACGAAACCTTAGCCAGGCTGGCCGGTGGTGGTGCGCTGCCCTCGGAAAGCTTCCTCTTTCTGCTGCTCATCTGTGCTGAAGGATCCTGTTTCAGGCGCCTGTCGACGGAGGACTCAAACGACATGCTGCGTGCTCATGATGCTGTTTGGCTGCAGCTCTTCATATGAGTTAAGGTTTTGCTAATGGGGGGGTGTGGTGGATCTGGAAAAAGAAAATATAGGAATTAGAAAAATGGTTTGATGGGATACATCTGTCATGGGCACAAAGCCTGAGGAGACGGAAAAGTCAAGCAGAGATGATGATGATGGATTTCGACAAGAAACTGCCAGCGTAAGTAAGCCACACTGGTTTAATAAATTCATTTATTTGTTTAACGAACCGTTTTTAAGTTAGTTTCTTTTTATGCTTTTAGTTGTGTACAGCAGATATACTGTAGCTTGATTGAATTGAAGGAAGGTTTGAAGCTCAGTTAAATGCTCCTTGGGCATTCTCCAACCGTACAGTGTTTTCTGAATGATTGCCATGGTGCGTTCCACCCTTGCAATAGATTTCATGGCTTCATCTTCAATGCTACAGGATGGTTATTCTAAATTGTTCATGTTAGCCCTATCTAATGTTTTTGTTATTTCTCTAATGAATTTGTTTTGTTTCAGTAGCCTTTGGATGCTTTATTTTACTTGTTGTGGGTTCACAGCAACAGCTTCCAAGTACCGATGCCACTTATGGTCTCAAATCCAGATGTATTCCCTGTTGAACTGAACTGCAAAAGATCTAGTGTTAAACAGGCACACTTGTGTTTAACAGGCATGTCCGGCTTCCTGTGCTTGAAGTTGGTTTTACCAAACAAGCTAAATAAGTCTTATGATCTTCATTTAAAAACACTAAATGATCTGCTTAAACAGGATTTTGAAGCTGTAAATGACAGATAATTACACTCGCTTTTAGATGATGAGATGAGACAACAGCCTAGTATGTTCAGGATACAGCTTTAAGAGCAGTCGTCTGTTTACATGTGAGCTCCTAAAACGCTCATTTGGATCTGAATTCCCTCAAATCATTTAGTTAAGTTGTTACAACTACAAATTGGATCGATTTCCACAGTTTTCTTTCTCTGTTGGAATCTATATCTTGCTAGCTTGTGATGGATGAAGTGACAGCTGCCCAGTATGGGATGACACTGGATGAAT
Organism: Menidia beryllina; assembly: GCA_013363375.1. Taxonomy (NCBI): domain Eukaryota; kingdom Metazoa; phylum Chordata; class Actinopteri; order Atheriniformes; family Atherinopsidae; genus Menidia; species Menidia beryllina. Next base: position 4,000,115 of record JABUIW010000156.1, read on the forward strand.
AATGCACGCTCATTGGGTAACTCAATGAGCGCTGACTGTTACATCTGATAGAGTATTACTTTCAGACATACAGGCTGTTCTGGAGTACTAAACCAGCACCATTTTAAGTTCACACAGACTGTCATCGTCACTAGTTACACAAATCGACATGAAAATCTGACTTCTGAAAAGCACATTTCTCTCAAAAACTAACTCTGGACTGATTTGTAAATTGTTCAGGCTATTGACATGTAAAGTGCCACACCTTGCTGTAGCAGGGCTGTGCTCTTTTGACATTTCTCCAGAAATCAGATCTTCTCACGACTGCCACAGAGAGCCCGCATCGCTCTATTGTCCCTGAGTGGGATGAGACCAGCTGTCTGGTTCATTCAGAGACGTGTGTGCTCATTTCATACTTCTTCAGCACCATTTGCCACATTCTGTCTCATACTGGAGCGCATTGAAATGACATCCCAAAGGGCAGGGTAAACTGCCGGCCCTTATGGGATGGCGTGGGTGTGACCCTCTGCTGCCCTCCCTGGCTGTAGATCGCAGATGTCTCAGTAGAGGTGGCCACAGTCGACCACACGCTGCAGAAGCTGCGCAGGATGTACCGGAAGAGCAGACGGAAGCCCAAAGGACTCAAGAGGCTGCTGGCCTACCTGCTGAACATCCCTCACATTGCAGTCATCATTTCGGCGGTGGTGTTCGTGGTGGTGGTGATGATATGGTCGCTGCTGTGGGTCTTCATAAGTATGCAGAGGGACTCTCACATTCTTACCTCAAAATGTCCCAAGTTCAAGAGAATCTGACTTGACTTTGTCAGTTCGCAGGGAAAGTTACAGCGGAGCATATTTTGCTGGGATGTTTCGTGTTGCCAATGTGGAGTTTATCCCTGAGTACCGTCACGCAGAGTCCCATGAATTTGTCTCCATGGCAAACAAAATACAGCACGTGGTAGGTATCAGTCTCACCATGCCGCTTACATAATGATATAAGGGCGTGAACACCTAATTGCCCTGTGTCTCATAGGTGAGCAATGTCTACAAGATGTCTTCAGTGGCCAGACTCTACAAGCAAGCAGTCATTTCAGACTTAAGGTACAGTTACTCTGTTTGGTCCCCGTTGGACATCCAGGGGATTTTTCAGTGTGATTTTCTGTTGTAAAATAGGAAGTACATCTTTCATTGAAAAGGTTTTACTCATCAAAATCTTGTAATCCTCATGCAGTCTTAAAATGATATAAATACTATCTCAGATAAGAAACACAAGACATGTTGCATGGTGACGTGCAAACAAAACTTGAAGGAGTTTTTTTTCTGTGTGACAACAGCTGTCTCTCGTTTTTGTTGGGGAATTCTGGACTATTTCTCCTCAAATAACTGATTTTTTTGCAGCATTGATTTAAGGCCCCCACCACCCTCAATCACTGCAACACACTGATCCTTTTGTTTCTCAGACGTTCCCTGCTCTTTGTCCAAGTCTCAGTCAAGGTTTAGCTCTACTTATTTAGAGCCTCATGCAAGTGGTTAAACTTTCTATTTGACATGAGTGTGTTTTCATTGACCTTTCTTACCTGCTTTCCCTCCAAAGTAACAACTATGAAGGGGGTGTGTTGGTGCATTTCTGGATGGTGTTTATAGTCCCCCAACTAAAGAGTGCAGCCATGTGCGAGGAGTGTATAGAGGCCATTCTTAGAGACTCAGTGCACACCAGCCTGAAGAACAGGTCCTCTGTAGGCTATCTGCTGGGTCTCCCAGTGGATATGGACTCCATCCTCGTCAACGGTGCGTTCATGTCTCTGTATTTCTTAAAGTCTGCTCATCATCATGTGCTCATACTAAAATGGACGCCTCCATACGGTTGCAGGTGTTCAGCGTTCAGACTATACATCCAACACAGCCGGTAGGTAACAGCACACCGGTCAGCAGAGCAGAACTTTTGCTGCGTGTCTTAAACGTTTCTCTCCCTCTTTCAAGACTCGCAGTGTGTAGATAAGCTGTATGCCAACCTTCCTGGAGCCAGGGTCCCGCTGAACGTCTACTCATCATGGGGTGGTGTGAACTGCCACGTTAAACTCACCGCTATCCCCGGCTTTGTCATCCGTCTGACCATTACCTCGTTGGTTATTGAGCCCACTGACTGTGTGGACGATGCCCTGGCTGTGTACGACGCTCTGCTGCCCATGAGAGGGCGCATTCTGCACAGGTGAGTCTACATCATCCCAACTTTTAGGCTCTTCTGATGGTTTTGTGATAAGATTGGCTCATTCTTATGGATATTTGGTCCTATGATGATGTGAATGTGAAACATTTCTTTTAACATATTTAAACAAAACATCAATTATCTTTGATACAGTGTTTACACTAATAATTAAAAAATAGAGATACAGCAGGGCTTTGGTGTACCTTTTTGGATTTTCTAAGCTGTTCTTAGTATTGTTACTCTGCTGGGAGGTCTGCTTACAGCAGGACTTAACCATTGCTGCTTTCAGCTGATAGTGTCAGCCGTTATCTGTGTCCAACTGCTCTTGAGATGTTGCTGAATTCATGGATTAAACGGTCCAATGAAGGACCTCTGTATCACAATTGGCATCAGGATTTTGGCATAATGGTACCTCACTCATATGAAAGATCCTAAATATAAGAAGTATCAGAATTTGGTTCCTCCTTAAGAATAATAAAATCATCAGAACCCAATTTTGGGGCCGCTTTTCGACATGAATCATTTGTGTGAATGATAAGGTGCATATTTAACTACACATGCTGAAGGCTGTCTCTGTGCTGCAGACTTTGTGAACCAGTGTCCAGTTCCTTCTCCATTGTCTCAACCTCCAATTTCATGTTGCTGTCCTTCAGAATGACAAATGGCAATAAGAGCTTCAAAGGTCACTTTGAGGCTATCCCTGTGGAAAGTATGACATTTTTACCTGACCAGTGATTACTTAAATGGTCACACTGCTTTTTTTAAGTTTATGGAGGACAAAAATTAACATAGCTTAGAAACGTTATTGTATAAAATACAATAGTAGAAAACATTTGATCTGTAACTTAAGTCCCTCTCTTTGTTTTTCTTAGTATGTATGTCTCAAATTGAGACCCAGTTAGAGCCTGACCTCAGCAGTCATATCTACAGCCCCTTCTACCCTAGCCTGCTGCCGCCACAGTGCTCTTGTACCTGGAAGTTTAAGGTAGAGGTTTTTACATTCTCACTCATAAACATTCTTACATTTATGGTGATTTGTATTCATTGGAGGGTCTGTTTTCAGAGTCCCAACTCAAATTTAGGAGTTGCACTTCAGTTCAAGAACTATGAACTAAAAGCGAAGGACATGAAGGCCTGTAACAGTGGCTGGTGGAGGGTCAATGAGGTCATGTAAGTGGTTACAGAGGTACATGCTGTCAAAAGTCAAAGGAATTTGTCTATGTCGCCCTTTTGGTTTTGTTGATGGTGGTTCTCTCTTCGTAGTTATTGTGGCAGCTACGTTGGACACCAGACAGTGTTCCGGATACCTAACCAAAGCCCAGAGTTGGAGTTTCGGTGCAGCTCACGCAACTCTGCTCAGCCTTTCCAGGCTTCTTACAGCAGTTACAATATCAGCCAGCGTAAGTGTAGAGTGGCTTTACCCTGTTTCCTCCTAAGTCTTGAAAGAAAAGCTGTGTAATGCACTAAAAGTTAAGTTCCCTCCTGGTCCTTCTGCTCACATGTGACCATTTATGTGTCCACCAGCCTGTCCAGAAAGCCACTTCTTGTGCACCACAGGACTGTGTGTGGAGAAGAGTAGACTCTGTGATGGCCTGGATGACTGCCAGGATGAGAGTGACGAGGTCTTCTGCTGTAAGTTGCTCTACAAGTTACCGATCACTGGTCATTTAAGAGAGAAAGGAATGTCACATTGAATTGTGAGGAAGATTAGAAACTATAAGGTCCTGTTGATACATTATACTGTAGTAAAAGAGTGCATGTTTAGGTTTTTTTAACTGTATGTCCTGGCTGTCTTCACAGCAAGGCCCACAACGGGCTGTGCTGGCAACAGTCTGCCGCATCCATTGTATGTTTGCAACGGAGAGTCGGACTGCAGCGACGGAGCAGATGAAATCAACTGCACTCAGGGTATGCGTTTGTGCAGAAATTGAAAAAGATATTGAAGCGCACATCTGATTTTGTCCTCTAAAAACTGGAATATTTATTATCAGAAACGACCTGCTCTGCAATCAGGTTCCAATGCAAGAGTGGATCCTGCATCCTGAAGAAAAACTCAAAGTGTGATGACGTCCCTGACTGTCCGGATCACAGTGATGAAGACGACTGCGGTCAGTATCCTAGATACCTTCATATAGGGGGATCTATCTATATGTCATGGTTTAAGTGAGAGAAAAATTACAGGTTCGCAGGAAACACCGTTTTTGATAGAAAATTCCCATTTTAATGTGAAGCCAACGCGTTATCAAACAGTTCTGGCTAAAAGACTAAAATAACTCTTGGAGATTACACATAGTCTTAAATAATTCTGAATTATGCACCTACAGCTCTTTGCCTTTTCTTATTGAAGCTTTGAACATTAAATTAAGCGACGTAAAGGGCTGTCAATATCACGTTGAGCGTATTACAATTTGCTTTTTTGGTCGTTTCTAAAATGAAATTGTTGTTAACCTTTTTTCCAGAGTAGAGCAAAAGGATTGCTTCCATTTTTATCGTTGGACAGAGAACTTTTCTCACTGTAGTTATTTGCTCCGAACAACACACTTGTTCTTGCTCTCGGCAAAGTCCTTCATGCGGGTTCATGTGACAGCTGTTATTTCCTAATCTGTGCGATCGAACCTGCTCACCTGCAGCAAAGAGGTGACCCCAGCCCTCCTTTAGCTGTCGTTGTATCATGATGGGGTCTCAAGGTGATTGAACACACCTGAACTTTATCGCACACTGAAATAGGGCATACATGCATGCGTGGAAATTGAACTTAAGCAATATTTTTTTGATAAGGTGGCAGGAAAGCTGCCAACTGTGTCTGTGATGGCGTGTATGTTGTACACACTGAGACACAGGTCGGCACACACAATCTTAGCACATGTGTTGGCATGTAGTAAACCATCTTTTTATGCTGCCAAACACCCAAACGACATGTTCCATTAAACACCAATATAAGAACAAAGTTCTTCTCCATGTCCTTCTCAGACTGCGGGCATTCCTCTCCGCTGAAGAGAGTGCACTTATCTACAGGCTTTGAGCGTGTTGTGGGTGGAGTTAATTCGATGGAAGGGGAGTGGCCTTGGCAGGTTAGCCTTTACTTTGCTGGTAGCCTGTACTGTGGCGCCTCTGTCCTCTCTTCTGATTGGCTCATCTCAGCGGCCCACTGCTTCAGCAAAGACAGGTAAGCTGTCCTCATCACTGATGAGGTCAATTCCTTCATTATTTTACAATCACCATAGATGTAACACTCTTCTCAAACCAGTACTAACTCATACATAAGTTCCATTGTGTCTTTTTGGAATTTGAAACATTTAAAAACAGGTTGTGTCACCAAACTGTATCACCTGGCAATTTGGTATACTGGCAATTTTTAAGTCTAATTTTACTGTGTAATTACAGATTATCAGTTTAACAGCAATGAAACATTTGCATGGGAAATCATCAGTTATGAACTTGGAAATAAATGACTGCAATCTTTAAAATTAGTTTTTTCAGAGTCTTTGGCACCTTCCCTCCTACTCTGCAGGCTTTCTGATCCTCGTTACTGGAGCGCCCACCTTGGCATGCTGACACAGGGAAGTGCCAAACATGTGGCAGAGATCCAGCGGATCGTGGTGCACGAGTACTACAACGCGCACACGTTTGACTATGACATTGCCCTGCTGCAGCTGAAGAAGTCCTGGCCTCGTTCCCTGAGCCCCCTGATTGAGCCTGTGTGTCTGCCACCTTCTTCCCACACCGTCACAGACAGCCATCGGTGTTTTGTCACAGGGTGGGGCTACAGATCTGAGGATGGCAAGTATTCTGTAGCAGAAAACATGTTCACATTGACACTTAACAGAAGTGTAAAACTAAAAAGTGTAAAATAAAGTTCTATCTGGAAACTCCTATTTTCAGTTTTTAAATTATTTTTCAATCAACAGTAACAGCAGAAAGTCATTAAAATGCACGATTCCTTAACCTTTTTTATTGTTTCATCTTATCATTGTCACTGCTCTGTCTAATCTTTAAATCCCATCCAATTGTTGGTCTCAGCTGTATGGTTTCTGTGCAGATAAGGTGTTGCCCTCAGTGCTGCAGAAAGCTGAGGTATCCATAATGAGCCAGACGGAGTGTAAGAAGCGCTATGGCCCCATCTCTCCACGCATGCTGTGTGCTGGGGTCCCATCAGGAGAGCGGGACGCCTGCAGAGTGAGCTCCCACCCAACAGAAACACTCATCACAAGCTTTTTTTTAGTGAACATATGATAGGCCGGTGCTTATCTCATTCTAAATAAGTATTCTTTCTATACTCTTTGTATCTCAGGGTGACTCAGGGGGGCCTTTGTCCTGCCAGGCACCAGGAGGCAGACGCTGGTTCCTGATGGGGATTGTCAGCTGGGGGTCCGGTTGTGGCAGACCAAATCTACCCGGGGTTTACACCAGGGTCAACAAGTTCACCTCTTGGATCTACAGCCATATCAGCTGACATTGCGAAATGCATTCATTGTGAAAAATTGTGAAAAATAAAAATGCAAAAAAACATTTTGTATTATGTGCTGTGAAACTTTCTGCCCTTACTAAGAATGTACAGCTTGTAAGCATCACTGTGAAACTCTGCTTTAGATGCTTGGAATTGTCAGGTCTCACAGTTGCATTTCATATTTGGAAACAGATTAGATATCCTCTCATTCGGGCTGGTCAACAGTGCCCTGTGGACTCCAAACATAAAATAGTCTGTCACGTTTCCCTCTGGCATTATTGTGTCTCTGAGTTTGAGCAGAGCATTCACAGCTAGTTTCTCCAGAATATCTGTCACACGGATGCTTGTGCGAATTGTGGCTTTTCATAGAGGTTTCATTGTCTCCGCATTGCATTCTGGGGCTCCGTGTGACACCTGCCGCCCAGTTCAGGTAAACGGGAGGCGGTGAATGACCACCGCATCCGAGCCAGTTAGCTCGGATTTCTGCGCTTTTTTCTCCTGTTTTTTTTTTTTTTTTACCAGAGGAAGCAATCGCGGGGATTTCCTCTCTCTCCATCGATTCTATGCCAGAGTTATTACCGCATATCGCCTCTCCGGAGCTAAACGGGACAGTGCTATGAGGACTCTTCCCAAAAGTAGAACTTGTGAAGTGTACAGCGTCTCCGCGCACGGACTCCCGGGCTGCCCGGACGCGCAGGTAAGCCGCCGCTGCGCGCTGCTCCCCGCGCGTCAAACATGCTGCTGAGCCAAATCTGCTCTCTCTCTGCAAGTGTTTTTATCTCCACATGTTCTCATCATGTCGTGCATCTTTTGTGCCTGTTAGACCCAAGCGGATGTTTAATAATAAACAACATTTGGACCCATCCAAATAGCCCCACCTTGATAAAAAAAAAAAATGTTTTAAATCCATCTTTGGAGGTATTTGGGTTTGTTTCTCCTGAAATGTCCATGACAGGTTGACTGAGTGCTGACACTGCGGAACCAGGCCGTGGGAAAGCGGACCCCTCCAGCCCTGCTTTGTCTGCTTCCCCAGGGAATCCGGCCTACTCTAAATGTTTCAGGAGATCGTTTCAGCTAAACGATGCTCATCACCACTGCCAGAAAAGAAGTCTCTGCCCAGCCATAAAAAAAATCCATGACTCATTGATTTTTAACTGGGGGGGGCTGCATTTCATTTATTGCTCACTTGAAAATTACCATTATCAAAAGGAATTTGAGATGTTAAACGCCAGTTAGAATTTTTTGACTCACACCCTCGTGTCTGAAAGGGAAATGGGGAGTTAAGGGAGCCCGCCCAGTCACGGACCCCCTCCACAAAGCCCCGGGCCCAGGCGGAGCAGGCGGTGGAGGGGGTGCAAGCAGCAGCGTTCTGCTCCTGGAAGAGATGGATGCTGGGTGTCCTGCCTTTCTTTCCCTTCACTGCCGCCATTGCACTGACTCTCCACTTCCTAACATGTGAGTGCGGCCCTGTTATTTGTGAGTGAGTCTCAGACCCCTGTCCTCCCTTTCGGATGGATTTATTTTGAGTCATACAGTGCACCTGTCTCAAACCTGTCCCTCCCCTCCTCTCCAGCTCCACCTTGCTCAGTGTTCTTCCTGGGGGGCAGCGTGGAGTTCCCAAACCTGAGCTTTTCCTCAGAGCTGACAAACTCCACCTCCCCAGAGTTCCGCCTGCAGGCTCAGGCTTTAAACCATTATGTAAGTGGAACGAAGAGCTTCTCTGTCACTGCCTCCCCTCTGAATGACACACTAGAGTGCTGCTTGACCTCCATGCTCCTGCCCGAAGCTGATCTTGTTGTTCTAACTTTGATATGCTTCACAACAGCATGCTGTCGGTGTTCTTATGGGCTGCTTTCAAAACATTGATGCCCTCTTTCTCCCTCCTCCTCCGTGCACACCGGATGGGTCTGTCCTTATCTTCTCCAGCCACTCTTGTCTGTCTCTGTTTGTCTTTTTTGTGCACCGTTCCTCTCTCTTCTGCCCCTCTCTGTGTCTCTCAGGTGGTGTTAAATGTAAAGCTGAAACAGGAGCTGTGCACAGTGTGTGCGCAAGTTCCCGAGACCCCTGGGGACAGGGTCCTTTCAGGTCTTAGGACAAGCCTGCCATTTGTGAGCTTATCCTGGCCCAGGCTACAAGAGTGAGAGGAAGAGCAGGCCCTCAATAAAAACATTGTCTGTGTAGCTTTCACACAATCGGGCACTATGTGTGCTGTACACCGCAGCGAGCGGGCAAACCCCCTGTTTGATGCCGCTGGGTGAGGAGGGAGAGACAGGGCAGTAGGGCAAGCCGGGATGACAGAGGACCAGAGATGAAAAGAAAAGGGTGGAGGTGGATGCTATGAGGGAGCTGCAGGTGCACAGGCACTGGACGGGGATCACCTGAACTATGCCCTGACCCAGTTAATTGTCTGTGTAACCAGCTGGGAATGTGAGGCTGTCGTGGGGGGTAACTGGCCATGGAATATTTGCGGTCATCTCTTCAATAATCTGAAAGCCAGGAGCCCATACGACTCAGAATCCTGCCTCAACACTGGCAGCAGCAACAGATACAATGGACCTCTGTGCTCAAAGTCAGCATCCAAACCTGCAGTCTTCTACACGCACACACTAAAACAAAGCTTTTGTTGAGCTCTGGCTCGACCAGGCATGATTACAATACTGTATGTTGCCTTTACGTAAGGTGCCACCCTCTCATATGTTGTTTACTCTTCATTTCCTCTAAAAACAGTTCTCAGAGCTCTATGAGTCCACCCCATGGAGCTCCTACTATCTGAACTCAGGAATAACTGCCTTCAGGTAGGCGGCACCTAAAACAAAACCCACTGACACAATGCAAAGTCCGACAGTTTTTACTCCTGAACGTACGTCCGGACTCATCACAGCATCCCCAGACACGAGTCCCCGCTGAAATAGCAACATTTTACGCCTCTTTATGTGACAGTGAAGGAGCTGAGGGGCTCAATGTCTTCTATTGGAGTAAATTTTCTGCCCCCCGCGATGCTGCCATGGAGATCCAGAGGTCCAGCCCAGAGAGGCTACAGCGGAGGCTCCCTGGCACACATAAGGTGCAGCGGGACAGACGCAACGAGCAGCGCTTCTATATGGAAGCAGATGACGACACGCTCAACCTGCTGGGTAGAGACCTGCGCTGCTATCACAATATGTGGATCAAAGATGCAATTCATACAAGCTTATCTAACAGCCAAATGTTCGTATGAGTCAAAAAAGTTTTTCGAAATCTGCTGTGTTTGCAGGTTTGGATCCTGATGACTTTGAGTCAGACGAAAAATCTGATAAAATGAAAAGTCCAAATAGTATCCAGGGTGGGAAATGGCAGCTTGGCTTCCAAGGTAGGGATAATGTCTGTTATGAGAATACCAGAAAATGTAGACTTGGATCATTTACATCGCGGTATAGTACAATATAAAGTTGTTTCCTCGACCACAATGAAATAAGAAGAAACCATCTTTATGAGTATGAAGAACATGCTATTCTCTCTAAATCACCATTTATTTATTTCATCAAGCTATATATGTAGTAATCAAATTAAAACAATAATTCTGCTATTTTTCCTCTGTCTAGCAATGTCCTTTGATCTCTATGCCAAATATGGGAACAACCGCACTCTGAGCCTTGTGAGCCCTAAAAAGCCATACTACCAGTGGCGCCTCCGGGTGCCGTCGGGTCACGTGGTTCGGCTGGTTGTCCTCACCCTTCACGGTGCGACACCAGGAAGCTGTGCTGCCCACAAGCTCTCAGCCTACGACTTCCTACTGCCATTGCAGAACAAGATAATTGCCAGGTATAAGAACCTGGTGGAACTTGATGTGTGAATGTTTGCAATGATGCCTAATGGGAGCAGTAACTGACCCGCCCTTGGCAAACCCAGACAAGGCAGAGCGAACACTCCTAAAATCCAAATGCTTCCCTGTGTTTGGCCCTTTTAGGTGGTGCGGGCTGCCTATTTCAGGCTCATCACCCGTCATGAAGCTGATGTCCTCGGGCAACGTGATGTTGGTCACTTTCTCTTTCAGCCGACAACGAGATGGAGCAATCTTTAAAGCTTACTTCCAGGCCGTTCCAAAAGCAAGTGAGGGCCTATTTTCAAATGTCTCTCCAACATTTTCATTGGTTGGGCATCTTTTATAGCACATGTAGCATTTCTTTGTGTATTTTTTTGCACATTCTCCTTGTCTCCCCCTGCAGGTTGTGGGGGATCCATTTCCTCCTGGAATGGCTCTGTTTCCTCGCCGTACTACCCCTCCTATTATCCTCCCAATATAGACTGCACTTGGACTCTACGGGTGAGCCCTGCAAAGGTTTTATCTGTGTCTCTAGTCTGTGCCTGTTTGAATTTAAAATAGCACATGAAGCCGATGGGAACAAAGGGAATGCTCCTTCAGTTAGGCAGTCTGACAGCATTCCAACATCCCGGCCCTTTCAGTAGACGTCTGTGGTTACTTTACCAGGTGCCCTTGCCAGGATACCTGATCTCTATGACAATCGTAACGATGGACATTCAGGATTCCTCATCGTCCGATGGCTGTGAGAAAGACTGGCTGGAGATCGGTGGAGTGAAGTGAGTTGTCGGACTGAACTCGTTCCAGAAACGTTCACGTCATTCATTTTACCTGCTAATTTGTTTTGTCTCATGATTTAAAACGGCCCGTATTTCTTTGTTCTTGTGCTGCTTTTCTTCTAGAATGTGTAATCCAATATCAGACAGCAGCAAAAAGCGAGTGTACTCCTCTCCTCTCACCATCCACTTCCACTCCGATGAATCTCTGACTCACAGGGGCTTCTACTTGTTGTACCGAGCATTTTCTCCAGAGGGCAGTAAGTCAGACCTGATGCTGTAGGGATTTGTTCTGATAAAACAGATTTGTGAGAATACAAACCAACAAAGTGGACCCTTGCTCATCATAACTATGTTTTTCATTCACAAATAAAAGGATATTTTTCGTGTTTCTTTTAAAAAAGGAAATACTATCATTCTTGCTTTCCCTGTATAGCTTGCCCTCGCCAGTTTCGCTGTGGAGATGGTCGTTGTATCCCTCTGAGGAAGGTTTGTGATGGAGTGAAGGATTGCTCAGATGGACGGGACGAGGCTAAATGCGGTAAGCCCTCATGCAAATGTCAACATATCAAAATTAATGATAAAACGGAATATTAGGAGAACTTTAACAATGCTACAACATCTTTTCTCATTGAAAAAATTGCAAAGAATTTCACTATCTTATTTACACAAGATTAACCAAAGTTTCAGAGAATGCAGTGATATATTTAAACACAAGCAAAAGGGAAGCTGGTATTTGTTCCCTCCACATTTTAAAAGGCACCATTATTTCTGAGTAAAATGCATCTTTTTAAGTAACATTATACAGGAGATGAAGGCAACACAAATAGTTTATGATGAGCATTTAGTTGTTTTAAAATGGGCTTTTAAAATTTAAGTCTCAGCACTTGCTATTCTGTCTTTCTAGTTTTTAAAGTTTAAATCGAGGTTTCATTGAATTGCAAACAGTGGTTTTCCATCTTCTTCTAAAACGTTCCACAGCATGTGAACTTGTGCAACTGTAAGAATGATGCTGAACCTCGTGCTAAACGCAGATTTCTTTTAAACATTTAGCGTCCTGTAGGCCAGGGGAAGTGCTGTGTGGGAATGGCCAGTGCAAACCTCAGAGCAGCCAGTGTGCTGGTCAGAGCTCCTGTGCAGACAGCAGCGAGGAGGGCACCTGTGGTGAGCCCGCGCACCCATAAGCTAGCAACATGAGCTTCTGGTCCTGGTCTTTAGGTCCCACTTTCCGCATCGCTTTGTCTTTGTTTCTCAGGAGGTAAATGTTACCACGTGTGTCCTAACAAGGTGTGTTTGCCCAAGTCGTCCGTGTGTGACGGCCTCATAGACTGCAAAGACCGCAGCGATGAGCTCAACTGCACCAGAGCATGTGAGCGTTTGTTTTATGGTGTTTTACGACCGTACACAGTTAAAGGGGGTTTCATTTTCTACTATTGAAGTCTTTCTCTCAATGTAGATGTCAAAGGTTGCTCTCCATACAATTACAAATGCTTCAATGGAAAGTGTGTCAGTAAAGTCAACCCTGAGTGTGACGGCGTGAAGGACTGTTCAGACGGCTCAGATGAACTCCGCTGCGGTGAGTTCCCACCGACAAAAAACCTCTGGTCTGAGCTGCTGCCGCTTTGGAGGTGAGGCTTTTGTTTTCCTCTCCTCCCCTGTCCCCCAGGCTGTGGAACCAGGCCCAGGAAACGGACCAAGATAGTCGGGGGGTCGGATGCCGTGGCGGGGTCGTGGCCCTGGCAGGTCAGTCTGCAGATGGAAAGATACGGACATGTCTGTGGAGCTACGCTCGTCTCCAATCGCTGGCTCATCTCCGCAGCTCACTGCTTCCAGGACTCAGATGCCATCAAGTAAGAACCCCCCGAAAAATGTTTCAATCTCCTTGACTGCTCTTGTGTTCATGTATTCATGCTGAGTGTGTCTGTAGGTACTCAGATGCCCGGGCCTGGCGGGCCTACATGGGGATGCGCGTGATGACCAGGGGGAACCAGGGAGCCGCCACCAGGCTGATCCGCCGGATCCTCCTGCACCCGCAGTACGACCAGTTCACCTCCGACTACGACATCGCCCTGCTTGAGCTCAGCACACCGGTTTTCTTCAACGACTTGGTGCAGCCGGTGTGTGTTCCAGCGTCCTCGCACTCTTTCACCACCGGGACCAGCTGCTACGTCACAGGCTGGGGCGTTCTCATGGAAGACGGTAAGGAGCAAGCAAACTGACAATGTTTTTCACTTAAAGACTGCTGGGTGTCCCCGGGGGTCCGGGACCTTTCTTTGTGCGTTGTCTCCGGGCTTCCTCGTAACCTCCACAGACATGTTTGTTAGGTTAATTGGACACTCCAAATTACCCTTAGGAGTGACTGTGAGTGTGTGTGTTTTTTTGTATCTGTGTGACCCTGTCAGAAAATGGACGGATGGATTGTTAGATATTAAAAATAACGTCCACCCAACAAATTTCTTGTGTTTTTGTTCATTAAAGGAGATCTGGCCTCTCGCTTGCAAGAGGCTTCAGTGAAGATCATAAACAGGAACACCTGTAATAAACTGTATGATGATGCTGTCACTCCCAGAATGCTGTGCGCCGGAAACCTGCACGGAGGAGTGGATGCTTGCCAGGTAGATGTAGAATGCTGGGAATTTGTGGAAACGTATTGGTTAGCTGAGAAATGTTATGATTCAATCTACTATGACGAAATGCATTAGCTGGTTTACGCTTACGGTCAATTCTGACTAAATTACAGCCGCGTTGTGTGTATTAAGGGAGTCTCTTTTATTTTAAGTGGGAATTTATGGAGTGCTTGAATAGTGAGTGTGTTTCCTCAGAGTATAATGTAGTGCTGAGTATGGATCTTTTGGAACACAGTCAAGAATCAGAGAGATGTAAATGTATGCTTCCTTTTATTATCATTACATTACATTAATCTAAACACTAATGGATGTATGTGCCCTTAGGGGGACTCAGGAGGTCCGTTGGTGTGTCTTGAACGAGGCAGGCGGTGGTTCTTGGCGGGGATTGTGAGCTGGGGCGAGGGCTGCGCGAGGCAGAACCGTCCTGGCGTTTACACACAGGTGGTGAAGTTTACTGACTGGATCCGTCAGCAGACCAAAGGGCAGGTGTGACAAAGCATCTCGCTCTCATGTGCGAAGCGACAGACTTTACACACATGGCGGCGGTTTCAGTCCTTCACTTTGTCCTCAGAATGTGGTCCCGGCGGCACATTCAGTCAGTTTACTGGGATTTATTGAAAGCAGCGGACCAGAGGGAGCACCATCCCGTCTCCAATCCCACCAGCATCCTGACTGTCATCAGCAGCAGAAACTACATTAGCATGCACAAAACATAGGTCAAACTCTCTATCAAATTAAAATTGGATTTGCATCTAAATGCTTGACTGAAATGCTTGAGCAAACTGACACATTACTGTTATTATTTGTTCACGGTATTACCAGTGCCACCAATGTGTGGGTATACAGATATTTAATTGTGCTTTGTCACCAATAATTACTTTGAGTTACTTATTTTCTTTATACAAAAGCTGTATCTATTCAATTAATGTTTTTGTTCTCAAATTTATATCATTTGAAGCATCCTCTGAGCTGCATTCGCCACACTGTAAGTAAACCACCTGATATGGTGTCAGAAACAGTTTTAACAGACAGTTCTGACAATCAAGCGGTCAATATGGTTTTTCTAGTTAACCAAATTCCACATGGCCTTTTTCCTTGTTAAAACTTTTTACTTGACAGCAGCGTGGTTGTTGTTATCGTGGGTGATATGTTTTGTTTTCATGGCGTTAGGGTCGGCACCGGCCTGTTTTTAGGTTCAACACTAGAGGGAGGGTAAGCTCTTCTTTGCTGCAGCACATGTACAGCTGGCTGTGTGAAAAGTTCATTTTTGCTCCTGCCTCTTCTGCCCCCC
>JABUIW010000156.1:4015338-4071619 GCA_013363375.1 Menidia beryllina
TTTTTTTTATCCAAAAAGGGTGGGGTGGGGGGTTTTTTTTTTTTTTATGGCCTCGCCGGGGGGGTGGGAGGTTTTTTTTTTTTTTTTTTTCTTTCTTCCCCCCCCCCCCCCCCCCCCCCAATTTGTTAGTTAATTGGTCAAAGATTGTTGAAGTGCAAGACATCCATTGGACTTATGCAAATGTTGCCTCTTTGAAAAAGAAAAGATAGCCTCGGTTTATAAGGGGATTGTTGAATTGGAAGGAATGTTAATGATGAAGTGTGCAGGAAAATAACAACAACCCTGTATAAAACACATCAACTAACAATTAGAAAGTGAGAAAAAGTGTCAATTTTCAAGTGAAACTGTAGAAGAATTTGTTTTTTCCAACTAAGAAAAGGTGCTAAACATAGATAAGGACAGAAAAATGCTCACCACCTGTGGTTGGATATACCTTATCATTGTTTCCCTCTGAATGCTGGGTTGCTTACATGTCATAGGCTTTGAATAGCTTCAATGTGTTTGTACAGAAGTAGCAAGCCAGATAAAAAAAAAACATTTGCTGACTGCAGGACACTTAGAGCAGGTCTTTCAACTCTAAATATCATAGACATCTGACTGGTCTTGCTTGCTCCATCTGGGTAAATTTGTGGATATAAAACACCATTTATGGGAGAGTGCTATTATTAGGTCCCCAATAATAAGCTTTCATTTACCGGACCAAAATTGAATTTTTCCAAAACTGAACTGAGCATATCTGACTCTTAGCAGCAGCATTTCTCTCTCAGTGGGAACACCTGCAGTTTTCCTTCAGCTCTCATTCTTCAAGTCTAGTGTTCTCTTTGATATACTTCCTTATCCATGAAGAACAGACACAATTCAGAAAAACAACTAAATCTCTGCCAAACACAAAAACATTTAGAACAGAGAGCTCTCTAGCTCTGATTTAAGGCAGTTTTTAGATTACCTTTACCTCTTTTATGAGAAATATTTTACATCCTGAAACCCCAGACTGCAAATGCAGTTTGCTGAATAGCAAAACTAGATGCTTATCTGGAACCCACTTCAGTAACATAAAAAGCAGGGGATTACATCCCATTTTGGAGAGTGGACTTGCTTCAGAGTTTTAGACCACATGCAAGAAGACAACATTGTCCAAATCTCTGTTCTGAGCCAATTTTACCTTGGGTTATATTACAGGTATCCTTGAATATGAGACATGATTTAACCATTTAATGTAAATGTTGCTAATTGTTTCTGGTTTAGCTTTGCACTCCACAAAAATCTGATCAGTCTTTTATTTAAACGTGTAAAAGTTCTCACCTGACATGTATCTTCTTTTGGCCTTTGGCCCTCTTGTGTCTCTGTACTGTGTGCTTCTATGAGCTCTCACGGCTCACTGGTTTTGTATTGACTTAAACCCTCTGTTATAATCTACTAGAAAAGTGAACAGCTCCCTGTTGGGGGGGGATGACTTTCACTGTCTCTGTTGATCATTAATGAGGACAGTGCTTACCTTCCCTGGGACATCGTAATGCAGTTGCTGTTTTTTGTAAGGAAAAAATAAGAGAACCTTACGATTTATTTCTGTACAGACTCGTGCATTTCTCTTTATTCTCCCTTCCCATTCAGCTCAGCCCACCACCTAGTGGTCCATCTTTACCATTGCAATAACTATCTCCTGAGGGAATGGTGCATCTTACAGTCAGAGAGTTAATCAGTGGTATTTTTTCCTTTACATTAAAGACACCCCTTTTACCCAAATGACGCTGGTCTTCATGTATATGTTCCCACAAAACTGATTTTTGGATTATTTTCTCTCTCTTTTAACCTTTCTTGAACGGTTAAATCTGGCATTTTATTTATTTCCCATCTTCAACTTTTTGCCTAGAAATATGTGTTCATTCAGTTTGATTGATGCATCTCCGTTGATAAGACAGACTGAGGAAACTCAAAGCAAAAGCTACCTTAGATAATAGTTTTTAGTTGTGGCACACCATCCCCAAATTGTTTTCCTCCAAAGAAAAAAATACAGTTTGAAATGTGAGGGATGCATTCGTCATTCTACTGATTAGAACCCACACGTTTTCCACTTGCCTACGTGCTGCTCATCCCGTGGACCGACCGCTGTGTGCAGTAATGTGACTGCTGAGCTCATTTACACATCAATCCTGTATCTGACCCATTCATGTTATTATAGGGATTGTGAGGAAAATGCAAACTCAAAGTTATTTTAAATGGTCAATTTAAGGTTACAAAATGTTCTCCCATGGACACCTCGTTGCTCGGTTGATAAACGAGGAGAAGTGAAGGCTGTTACGCACCGTGGGTGTGCCAGTCGACGTAACGGAAGTCAATCATCCGGTGTCTGTACTGTGGGAACATTATAAATCGGCTTCTCCACCATAAACCATGGGAAAAAGTTGCTCTGGAGTTCAAGCGTGGCGTTCTGTGGCGTGATCTCCCGCAGCCAGTCTCAGGAAACCGTGCACATTCCCTGACCATCACCTCCCGGCGCCGCGGCCGGCTGCGCTGCGGTGTGTTGGAGCCCCACCGTTGAGGAGAAATTTCCCGCAGGACTAAAACTTTTTTATGCGTTGTTTTCAAAATCGGCTTGCCTCACCGGAGTGACCAGAAATGATGAATTTAATTCTCTTCTGCCTGCTTTGTGGATTGTATGGGGTGTTTGGAAAAGGTGAGTGATGGTTAATTAGGCTAAGTTTATTACGCTGTAAGATGTACAAACTAACAGCTTTTTATTAATAATGTTTCACTATGTGTAAGTCATACAGTAAAAACAAATCATCAATATGGACTCTCGTTCATTAAATTCTGACGCTCTATAAGTTAAACATAGAAGGTGCATCCTATCGAAGTTCTATTTTACGCACGCTTTTTGCAAAATAAATCACGTGGCTCCGATTAAAAAGGCAGCAAAGACTAAAATATGGACTTGTGTGTGGCGAGTTTGGTTAAATATGTTCACCTTGTAACCCTCTGATATGGCTGCTGGTCAAGGCGAGAAATACGCCTCATCCAGGGGAACACTTGTTTGGATACCGCGGACCTCTGAGCTCCTTCTCTTTGTACGCACGGCTCCGGTTGAATGGAACGAAGGGCGTCGTTTTCTGAAGTTGATCAGTTTGTAATACGGAGGTTTTGACGATGAATAACTGTGGAAAATATTGGGAAATATCGACTGTGAAGAGCGGTTTAATATGTTCGATAGGGCGAAATAGTCGACAGGTCGCGCTCCAAAGATTCCTGCTGTTGTGTTGTTGCATACAAATGGAGGAGGGAAAACCAATATTATTACCCCTTACACTGTAACACTTCTTTAAGTATTTAAATACAGATGAAGTTTATAAGGAAAAATAGCTTTTGCATGTGTTGTGTCAACACCTTATAGTTTCAACAGTTATTGTGTTCTTTTATGTTACACATGTTGTATTTTGCTCCTTACCGAAAATCAAGATGTTATTCGGATGTTTGTATAAAATAATTTTGCTAGAACTTGTGCCTGTTGATCAGTGTGGCCATCAAAGTAAATGTTGAAAAAAATCTGTGTAGGATTTTTTAAAGAAAAGCTGTCAAGTTTCTGTCCACTGATCATTATATGAAATAAATCCAAATGTCCTTTTAGTCATCCTTAAAGTAAATAAATCGAAAATAGAAAAAATAAATTGAAAAACTGGATATTAAGATTCATATGCAGTCTCGTCATCCATATGTACACATTACTAAAGCAAACGTTTATCTTAATTCATACACTTTCATGCGATTTAATCGTAAATTACACTGGTGGTTTTGATGAAGATGATAACATCTGTCTCTAACCATTGTTTTCAGAGGGCAGAAAAAACAGCTCACTGTTAAAATTTCTCACG
Organism: Menidia beryllina; assembly: GCA_013363375.1. Taxonomy (NCBI): domain Eukaryota; kingdom Metazoa; phylum Chordata; class Actinopteri; order Atheriniformes; family Atherinopsidae; genus Menidia; species Menidia beryllina. The sequence goes on from JABUIW010000156.1 coordinate 4,019,205, forward strand.
TAGATTAATTTCCTTGGCATGTTTTCTCTCTAGGCTCTTGACATTTGACACTTTGATACTAAATTTAGCAGAAAAGGATCAGACAGTTCATATTAAAAATAAAAAATGTGTTTTTGTATATTGTTAAATGTATACTATTATTTATATTATAATTTTACATAATATATATATTTTATATTTTATTTGTCATGTTAGCTCTCACTTTGTTAACCGTGTAAGAACCTTGCCACAGTCATTCCACATGATTCATTATTTTGCTTTTACTGCAAATATGATCATGAATCATTTCCTTCCTAATGTCAGAACCAACTTTTTTTTTAAATATTGCTCTCCTGTCTCCTCCTGGATGCTAGTTGTCATATCATACCGTAACTCTAATAACCCAGCAGACTTCATGGGGACTTTCAATACAGTAGCAGGAAAACTGTGCTTAAACATGCCACAAAAGGCCCAGAGGAGATCACAGACTTCCCCTCCATCTTCCTTAACACTGCCACGCACACCTTCTCACACACTGAGAAACCCAAGGAAATAGAATAGGAAGTGCTAGCAGTGTGAGTAATAGCACATCTACTCAATGGGGAATCCACTGGGAACAATGATGCTGACAGGTGATGAATTTGCTAACAGCCTGACCACTGATTTAACCTCTCACAGAGCAGAGGGACGACTGTGGTTGGAGCTGATGTGGTACACCCTTCGTGGGGTATTCAGAGTGAAGGACATACTCCTGAAAGATGTTTCCGCTATTGTTGGTAGGAAGGAAGGGTGGACATACAAGCGTGTTCATCTCTCATCGACAGAGACATCTCAGCAGTGAAGTGGAGAAATTGTTTTATTTGATAAACAATCAGGACGCTGCTTACGCATTTCCACATGTGGTCAAAACAAGATTTGAGGAAGGTTACAGGCAACGTGGAGCATCTGGAGAGGGGGTGCTGCTCACTGGAAGGGCGTTTCTGTCACTTATCTTCTTCTTTATCCCCATCCTCTCTCCTAACCTCTACAGATAAAGATCAAAAGGGGAAATTCAGCGTCCCTCTTCTGGATGTAAAAAGTCGGCAGCTGGTTCTGGAGGCCAACCAGACACTGCTGCTCAACTGCAGGTGAGTGTCGGGCAGGTGCCTGTGAAAGCAGGAAAAACCAAAAGAAGCTGGGGCAGGATGAGGCAATCTTTGTGACTTGTGCCAGAAATCTTAAAAGAAAAAAGCACTTTCATTAAAATTGCAGGTTTAAGAGTCAGATGATAGACATTGGAAAAAAATTATATCTCTTTTCGGACCCTTGACTTTTTTAAAGGAAGCAATTTATTGGTAATTTAAGAAAAACGTTTGTTTTTCTCAACTGTAATAAGTGTTATTGTTTCTTTTCCAGGAAAGTAATCAAGTCTCATGATTGTTATCTTTGTACTTGTTCCCAGTGATAGTTTATCGCTTATTTTCAGATATTCTCAGAGAAATTTGAAATAATCAGAAAGATTTCGAAAACTGCAGATATTAGAGAGTCTTGGAGCACTTTCCTAAACAGTACAACCACAAACATACACAAATGAGGGTGTTTAGATATGAAAAGTCTGTTTTAACATATTCTCAAGGCAGTCCCCTGAATTTGAACCTTCTAAATTGTACATTTTCTGATAATCCCACTACTTCAACTCAATAAAGGTAAAACTATTCTTAGTCAAAGAGAGCTAAACAGCCTTTTCTGTCACTGTTTGACCAGGGGTCGCTGGGAGTTATCCTGGGCGTTCCCAGCAGGTTTGGACAGAGATCAGGTGGAGGTGGAGGACTCCCGCTGTGGGAGGACGAGCCAGCAGTACTGCAGCCGCCTGCGGGTCAGCCGGAGCCAGGCCCAGCACACCGGCCTGTTCCGCTGCCGGTACCGGCACAGGACCCAGAAGCAGGCCTCTGTCTACGTGTATGTCACAGGTAAGACGACTGAGATCCACCAGCACGCATGTCAACGTGCTCCCTGCCTATTTATAGGGCCTTAACTCTCTCATGTGCTCTATGAAAAGACCCTCGCTTCCTTCACCCCATCACACTTATTGTTTATTCCCTCACGTTAAACAGGACGCGGTGGGTGCTAAATACAGACCAATGCCAGAGAACCAATTATATCTAAACACAGTTTGTCCCAACAACACATCCTTCTAGATGACTCTGGCACTGTTTCACCCGAGTCCTCCCTGGCCTCGCCTTTCTCATCCCAGGCCCACCTCCCTCTTGTCTATATATAAATTCTTTTTTACTCTCGTTTACGTGCTACCTCGAGGACAGAAATAGCCCGGCTGCTGAAAGGCTCAGGCCCGGGCAGAGTTTCCCAGGGCATCAGCCTTATCTGCTCGCCTCAGCCTTGCTTGAAGCATCCTGTGCTTGGGGGAGGAGGGGAAGGGCTCTGGAGGCGGTGAGCCGGGAGGGGATGTCACTGTGCCTCTACAAGGTGGTGTTGAGGCAGCGTGTGGAAAGCGTGCGTGTGTGTGTGTGTGTGTGTGTGCGCGTGTGTGTGGAGTTGAGAGAGGTAAGATGAAGGCCAGCCGCTGGGTTTTATCCAGTGGGCAGAGGAGGCACGATGTCTGCCAGGCCAGCTCCTCCCTGTCCTGGAAGTGGACGCTGCTCAGCCCGAGCCCTATAAGGCGCGGAGCCTGGCTGGAGGCCAGGGTCACAGGGCACGCTACTGTTTGGCCAAAAGGACCCTCGGGGGCCATCCATCGCTCAGGTCACCATGTCCATTAAGCGTCAGACTTGGCCTGCAGAGTTGCTCAGATGTTGAGTCCTCTATTAGGAATCAAAGCAAGAGAAGGAAGCCCTCAGTCTACTAGTCCTTGGGGTACTTTTGTTCAAATGTTCAGAGATTTGCTTTCCTTGAATAACACCCTATGGTCCCAAACAATACAGGGAGAAACACCCACACCTTTGAATGGCACAGAACTATTACAGTAGTCGATCTGAGGGGAGAAAACACAGAGAGGCCTTTTGATTGCCTCCAAACAATCTGTGTGTTTATTGTTGACTACACACAGCCATTTGGTGAATGGGTATTCAACGAATGGGTGTGGAGGACAGTGTATGTTTGGACAGTGTAAGTTTGTTTGTTTTTGTTTATTGTTTAGATTCTTCGAAATGTGTGTCTATGATTGTTGGTCGGTGCGTTTGTGCAGGAATCCAGGAATGCTTTCTTGCTGCGCATGACTGTGGCGGTTCAGTCTTTAATGCCATTCTGTTTGTTCCAACTAACTCGAATAAAGTTGTGATCAGTGATAGTCCTATCACAACGCCGGGGTGCGGACATTTATTAGGTTGCTGCTCTGAGCCAAACAGAGACTAACATTTACTGATTAGAACATCTTAACAGATGACAAAAATAGAGATTGGGTTGCTTGATTTTATGCAACTTCTAGAGAACTGTCGGGTCTGTCTCAATCTGCTGTCCAGTCAGGAATAAACCAAACTGACTCAGAATGCTGTGGTCATCTAGAACTATGGTCCAACACAGTTTGCAGGGTGTTTTAGCTGTACCCTGGGAGTATGTGGCAGTTACTAGATTCGTTTTGAATGCATGTGTCTCATGTACTCATGAGATACATTCATTCACTCTGTAGAGTCAACACACTCTGTATCTTACTTTCATTTTAAATTGAAGTCCGTTTTACTGCCCCCTGTCGCAGTTCAGAAACCAAATCCTGGTTGTGCATTTTGCACATTTTTGCTGCAGCAATCATCATCCTGCCTGCATGGAGAGGGGCGGTGAAGGTGAAGCAATCCTTTTTTTGTGCTCGGAAATGATGCACACAGCCCTGCATAAGTTCATTAAGCGTCTTTAAAAGCAACGTTCTAAAATGAAAAAGCAGCACAAGTTCTGTACTTCTGATACTTCATCCGTTGTTTGTTTGGCTCTCACTAATTCTAAATCTATTGTCAACCATGAGTTAATGTTATATGCTGCTAACAGCCAAATCATTGAACAGCTAACTGTTCTATGGATACAAAAAACAAAAATTCTATATAATATCCAGTAAACATTCCTTAAAACAAGGCTCGGTTTAATCAAAGTCATTGATAAGGGAGCAGTTAGGTTACATTAAAAACATCAATGATACCACTGACATTTTATTTTCCAAACTATAAGAGTTCATAAAGATGATCTTCGATCAATATTTTGAGAAATTAGCTAAACTTTTAAAGAATGCAACAGAAATTGTATTGAAACATTAAGACTAATGATCAAATCCAGCACTGAAATGGATGAGTTCATAAAGCATCCTATCACCAAGCGTGGGTGAGAATAAGGTTGTATTATCAGAGTGGCTCCTTCAAAAGAAATTTTTCTACTTTTTTACTTTTTTATGTTCCTCGTGAAACTCTGTGCATTTATTTGTGCACGCTTATTATGTGTGTCATGTGCGTCCCTGACCGCAGTGTTTGGCTTTCAGACAGCCGGCAGCCATTTGTGGAGCACACGGCTATGAGCCCGGGCGTGCTGTACATGAAGGTGAAAGAGCCACTGGTCATCCCCTGCCGGGTCACCAATCCCAACATCACCACCACATTGATCAAGGTTAGTGGAGACATGATGCCTGTTATGTGCAGCAGTTTAAACGCCTTTCCACTCAAGGTTTTCTAATTGATGGAAATGCTTGCATCACACTTTGTCCTGCTCGGCTCATCTCCTCCACTCATGCACTGTGAACATCATTACTTGTTCCATTTTTTTTCCATGCACGCACAATGTACCATTCAGTTGTTTCTCTCTGTCCAGATCATTGGCCACATTGTTCTTGCCTTGGCAGCCATTGCACTGTGGCGTGTGTGTCCGTTTGTTTGTGTCCGTCTGCGGATATGTGTGAAAGTGTGCGGATATGTTTGTGAGTGTTGGCACTTGAGTGCTGAGTGAGGGGAGCGGACGGAAGCGTTTAGAGTGCTTACTGTCTGCATGTGTATCAGTGCATGTTTGTGTAAGTGTTACATGTGGTTGCATGCACGTTTCTTGCCAGTGCCCCTTTCCACACCGACGTTTGTCAAACAGAACAAGGGCCGCTATTGGCTGTTTTTCACCTCTGGAGATAGGACTTGGAGTGGCCCGTTGGCTTTTGGCCATCACAACTTCCCAAAATCTTACCCTCCATCTGCCAACTTTCTCCAACTGATGCCTTAAACAGCTGGCTACCCTGCTGAAGGAAGCTGAGCTGTTTACTTTAGGCTCCAGCAGATGGAAGTGCCAATTCTGAAAATGAATTATCAGGACTTATTGTATGAGAAAACATTGAAAATTGGCTGTGGTCTAATCAATTTAAACTATTACCTATTACCTTAAATCCCATCTTTCTTGCTCATCTGCATTACCCTGCTCATACACTATTCATAAGATATACATTGTTGGTGTAAAAGAATTAAGCAAGGTAGCACATAAAGTTAAAGATAAAAGATACTTTAGCTCAAAACAAGTAAAGCTACTCAGATGAAGACCAAAGACATAGAAATGTCAACAGAAAATATAATGTTTTCTCCCCTCGGACCAGGGTGAATATGTTTCTGAGGACCCATTTTGGTTAGGTTTTGGAGGAAAAACCTTTCCTGATAAAGGTTGTGAAAAACAGAGATATCATACTTTTCAGATGCAAATGTAAGTCTAAAGAATTGCTCTTTACTGTCAAAGGAGAGTTTTCAATCTTTCCATTACTTATTGTTTATTAATTTAATGTAGAAACATTAATCATGAGGGGAAAAGCTAATGCTCAACAAGATTGGCTGTGTGTGATCAAAGTCTTACAGATGAAAAGGAAAACAAGAAAATTGTTTTGGAACTTTCAAAAACTAGATAAACTAATAATAACATAGTGGAATGCACCGGGCACTACCTGTCATATCTATACACACATGTTTTTGTCCTTCCTCCATCTCCTGACAAATCCCTGGAACGCCTAAGGTAATTGCTCTAAAAATAACTCTCCTCCTCTTCCTTCATCGCCCTCCTTTTCCCCCCCGAGTTGGCCCGCTTTCACCAGGAATCTACTCACTCTCAGAGCCTCTGGAGTGTTTTTTTCCTGGAAGGACTTTGCACTTCGGCTAGGTCTCTGCTCTGACCCTTGTCAGCGGGAACAATGCCCGTGAGGTTCTGGTCTCTCACTCAAGGCATGAAAGTGAGGTCTGGGACGACAGGGTTGACCTGGGGTTCCAGTCAAAAGGTCTATATCCTGTAGTAACAGGATGCAACGGGATGGAGCGGAGTCACGTTTCACATATCCTGATTCCTTTGCCCCTCCTCCTGCCCTTCCACCCCTTCTACTGCCCCCACTATTGCTTTGTCTCCATTTACAGTAGGGTTAGAGGATGGATGTAAGAGGGGCACGGAGGGCACAAATGGTGGTCAAACAGGGCGTCACTGAGTTCAGAAGGAGGATGTAGAAGGAAGGATCTACTTCACAGGACTGTGCGGGAAGGTGGGGGGGGAGGTTCTCTGGCGTCGTAGAGGATCATCTCAGTCTGGGAGGATGGATATTAGTGAGTTCACGCTCGGCATGCAGGAGTGGGAAAAGCAAGTGTGTAACAGTGATGGTGGGGGGGGGGGGGGGGTCTACCTGCTCCCCAGAGAGAGGGTGGGAGGCTTCCACTGTGTCGCAGAAAAACATTTCCTTGTAGCTGCCTCCAAGAAAACAACAAGGATGTCAGTTACACAAGTGTCCATGGCCAAGAATTACAAAACCAACATTGTGAGAATGAAACCAACTTCAGTCTTCAGGATGGATCAAATTTGCACAAATTTAAGCTTGTGTTTCCCTGCAGTCTGGACTAGATCTGTCACTTATGGTGGAAATAAGAAGTGAAACTCAAACGGAGCACTGCTGAATCACAAGCTAAATTCAGATATGGAGTGAATGCAGATTTGTTAGTGTTTTATATTGCTTATGTGTTCCTGTTTGCTTGTTTTCGTTGAGTTTTGCAAATTGGGCATTTCATTATTGTTCCAAAGCAAAAATGGAATTGATTTAGTTTGAAAATAAACGCCAAAACTTTAATTATCTTTTGCTTTGGTATGAAGGAGACTGGTTGTCACACAGCCATGCAAAACTGTATGAAAGTGGTTTATGTGTCAAGATTAGACTTCCAATGACGGTCAGGGTGAGGTTTGAAGCTCCTTAAGGTTCCTCGGTTTCTTAAATAACTTTTGGTCAGTACTTGCTCACGTTTGGTTTCAGCCTGTGTCCAGGTGATCAGATCTGAGTACTTGCCCACACATTAGAATGCATCAACTCAGTGGTCCTAAGAGACGACTTCTGATCCGGTCTCACTTCTCCATTTTGTATACGTACCACTTAGGTGTCAGTTGAGTGTGAAAAAGGGAATTAACAGGTCTGTTGGTGCGTCTCAGAAGTCCCAAATACATTCAATTAACTGAACTGGATTATTACTCAGATATTAACATGAGTCAACTTAATAGATTGCTGAATAACTCACAAACATTATAGCAATTTTGGTTGCTTTCTGCACCATTCAGATGCACGCACTGTCTTTAAAAATGTTGGTCCAAATACTACAAATGTTTGGAAAGATGAGATTAATTTTGTGGTTAAAAGAATTTTAACATATGGTGACCACAGAGAGTTCAATCAGCACCGACATCAATAAAAGGCATTGCATTCCTGAGGAACTGTCCCTATTAAAAACCATGGAAATGAATTCAGAAATGTTTTTATTGACAAGGGTCACAGGAAATCTAGGTTTTTTTCGATTTCTTCCCACATATTGTTGGAGCTTTGTTTCAAATTGGATGGAAAATGTGCCTACGATTCTGTGGTTTGCATGTAAACATGTTTTTGTGATTTCATCTGGGTTTACACATTTCAATGACAAAGTTTTGCTTGGTGGAATATCAAATACTGGAAGGCCTACAGAAAGCACGGCCATGTTACCTCCACATTTTCTGTTTTTAATGGACATTAACATACTTTCACTTTTTCTTTCCTGTAACTGTAGCTGAGTTGTGTCGAAATCTTTTCACATCACATCTGAGATTTGCTCAAAGTGTTTCATTGATTGTGTGCTCATCATTGTGGTAGAGTGAAGTAAGTTAAGGGTGTTGTCCTCTCCTTGCCTCCCACACAGTTCCCCAGCTTTAGCCTGAGTCCAGACCAGAGGAACATTATTTGGAACAGTAAGCAAGGCTTCACCATTCGAACTCCCACCTTCTATTACATCGGCCTATTTCTCTGCCAGACCTTCATCCACGGGGTCAAACACGAGTCACGCGTATACTTTGTACACAGACCAGGTCAGGCTCTCATGCAGGACATAAATCACTCATACACTCCTATTTACATTCCATTGATTTTTGCTTACTTACTTTACAATTTCCTGTTCCATGATCACCAGTGAGCAACATCACAGAGGTGTATCTGAACAGCAGTGACCCTGTCCAGGCCCTGAGGGGAGAACGATTGGTCCTGAACTGCACTGCCACTGCGGAGCTGAACACCAGAGTCAACATCACCTGGGAGTATCCTGGAAAGGTCAGACTTCCTTTCAGTGAGACCCAGAAAAGTGCAGCTTCAGATGTCAAATGACCTTTGATGGACACTGAATGGAGAGTGTTCTTCATGTTTCTTCTTGTTTGTGAAACAACTCTCTTAAACCATTATTTGTGAGGTTTTCTGTTCTACACTATATATATTGTTCTATATTCTATAAAGGAAAAAAAATATTACTAGCTCTTAAAACATGTAATTTATATATAATGTACATTTAAAGTACGAGTAACTGTAGATCAATTGAAAAGCCCTGCAGATTGCTTGTTTGGACATTCGTATGAGTCGTCTGTGTTAACGCTGTTGCATTTGCCCTCCATTTTTAGAGTCGTAATGCTGGCTCCACTTCCAAAAGGCTCTTGAGACATCCAATGCACATGTTGTTCTATAGCATCCTGACCATCCCAAAACTCCAGCGTTCAGACAGAGGCCTCTATACATGCCGGGTCACCAGTGGTGAACAAAGCAAGCAACAGCAAGTCACTGTTACCGTCTATGGTGAGTGTGTTTCCGCTGAAATCCCACCGCATTTAGAGCACTACCCATTTCCAGTCACATTTCCAAGTTACTCATCAATGATGTTTTGTTTCAGTTTAATTTTTATTCTCTGTTGAGATGGATAGATTTAACAACAGCTGTGCAGATCTAATATTAACTTTCCTAACCATCAAAAATGTCCTCATGTGATTTCAGACCGCCCATTCATCCGCCTGAAGCCCAGAAATGAATCGGTGATGGTGGCACATGCAGGACAGAAATTTTATAGAATCTCCCCTAAGTTACGAGCATTCCCTGCCCCAGAAGTTATCTGGTAAGGGATCATATTCATTCATCTGCTGCCAGGCCAGAAAATCTGAAATCATGGATTACTGTTTTTAATAGTGACATGTCAGATCAGTTTCTTCATAAACGATTATCATTCTTGCTATCCAAATCTTAGAGAAACATTGGAATGACCAACTGATTTTATTATATCAAATTGAATTATTTACTGAATTGAATTCAGATTGATGTATCTATATATTTCATTGTCCCAGACATTTCAGAGAAGTTTGACTCTCCGTAAAATAAAATAAAAAACCTGTTTCTCCAAAAGGTTGAAGGATGGCATGGTGGCAGCAGAGCAGTGCTCTAGATACCACATGGATGGGACCTCCCTGGTCATTCGGGATGTTGCAGAGGAGGATGCGGGGATGTACACGGTCCTTGTACGAATCAAGGAGCATGGGCTCTACCAGAATCTCACCCTTTCACTCGTGGTCAACGGTGAGATACATCGATTAACGTGTCCACCCATTAGACATCCTCAGCTCTACCTGTCATCTCTCAGCACAGCTTTTAAACGTGGCTCTTCTGCCTGCATGTCTCCTTTTCGTCTCTCAGTGAGTCCTCAGATAGGGGAGAAAGCGGTGTCGCTGCAGGATCCCGGCTCTGTGCCACGGGGGAGCAGAAAAGCCCTGCTCTGCACGTCACACGGAGTCCCTCCTCCTCACATCCAGTGGCTCTGGCATCCCTGCCCGTCCAAAGGCCTGTGAGTAACACACAAGATTAAAATCAGTGCGGATTTAGTCTCCCATGTGAGAAACATCATGTTTTCCCATGGACATCCTTAATGATGGTGTAAGGTTTTAAAGAGATCTAAAAATATTGTTATACCATACCGTAAGTCAATTATTAGGATTGTAAAACAAACGTTAGAAATAATGGGATTTATTAGTTAATCATTTGCAAATGCAATGTATTGTCGTTATTCTGGAAATTTAAAGTGAAAATGTCTGAAATGCTATAACTGAACACATGCTTAAGGTGGTCATTGGTGCATCTGTGAGATTTTGAAAAACGAGACATGTTTTGTCTATTTCAGCATGTGTTCAGACAGCATTTCCTTCTTGTAACCAGAACAGATGCCTTTGGGGCCTTTCATGTACGGGAATGTGTGAAAATGTGTGTGTATCTGTGTGTATGTGACTGTGCTGAGACCCACGCGTGTGCACGTGCTTTTTCATGCCCGTGTTTGTGTGTTTGCTTGCTCACACAACTCTTTTCCCACATATTTTGTTGTCTCTCTGCCCTTTTCCATATGTTTGTTTAAGTGCATAGAAAAATGCATGTGTGTGTGAGCGTGTGTGTGTGTATGTGTCTCATACATTCACAGACACAGTACATGGTGTATCTCAGACTTGAAAGGACAGAGAAAAAAACACACACTTCAATAGAAGTCAGTTCCGTGCTCTCAGTCACGATTTGTTGGTTTCGAAATCAAACGCTATGATTTAATGAATTTCCTGTCCAGGACGCAGGGTGAGAGGCCTGTTTATTATTGTGATTGCACAGTGCATCCTGTGATGCTTTTTCTTATATCTGACACACACTCTATATACAAAGTTCTCATGAGAAATTGCCCAGCCCCGTGATGTGGAGAGATAGTCAGTGAGTCAAGTCAAACACACGCGAGTGCTAATGCAGGCACTTGGCAGAAACTCCGATTGAGTTGTTCTCTGAGGTCAGATGCTTATTGTGTTCCTTACGAGAAAGCCAGAAAGGTTAAGTATTACCTGAGAGCACTTCAGCAGCCGCCCACGCTCTATTCCCCCTCTGAGACACACTGACATCATCAGTGTACTTGACCCACGACCCTGGCAGTCTCGCATGGCGCCATGCCATGACGTTGATCATTTCTGACAAAAGCCAAAAATAATTGACATAATAAACATGAGGAACTTTTAATGCCTCCTGGCAGTGTTTAAGTATATTATATTCACTGTTACTAAGTCTGGCTTGAGCGCTGCAAACCCTTTATCCTCTTCATCTTTACATTGACGATAAATTTCATACCACTAAAACATCAGATCTAGATTTGAAAGTATTAAACCTCATGTTTGTGGTGGATATGTTGAAAGTATATGATGTTGTTAACTCTGGGTCTGTAGTAAGATGTCAGATGAAATCTGCCAGGTCACATTAAGATCATAAGGTGTAAATGCTTGGTATTTAAATTTTTTTCCTGATTCTTGGTGGCTTAATATTTTACTTTTTTGTCTGATTAAACAATCTGGCATAAAAGTCTAAAGTAGAAAATTCTAAAGGACAATTTCTCTTAAAAGCCATGAAGGCTGACACTGAAGCTACACTTTCATACCAAAGAGAGAATAATTGCAGCGTAATCTCCCTGCAGAATACATTTGGCTTCTTAGCTGACTGACTTGTGGTCCTTTGTAAAGCTCTGTTCTGGTTCTGCTTCACTGTCTGTACTCAGTGTGTTTCTCTAGACCAGTAGTTTTGGTTGGATCCTCACTAGGCCCTTGTTCTTTGCAGCCCGGCTGCACCACGAGCCTGACGCCGTGCCGGAGGAGGCCCAGGGACAGTGGGCCAGTCTGGGCCAGGCTGATGGGGGGCCTCTCGCCTAGGTCCTGGGTCCACTCTTGGGTCTGGCCCTGGGAACTGCAGCGCTCTTATCTGGCCCTGGCAGGAGGCGCACAGGGCTTCCTGTGCAAAAATCAGAGCGCTTTTCCTCTCGTTGTTTGGCTTCCTCTCCGACGCGAGACGCTTCCCAGCGGCGTGATTGTCCCTTCGTCTTCAAACGTGGCATAGTCCACTTCCTCAAGAGCTTGATCTATTCTTGAGAGCACCCCCACACCCCTTCCCCCCAACTCGACTGCCCCCCACTCTTACCTCTCCAGACCCTTCCCTCACCAGCTCTGCCCTCCACCCCAACCCAGCATCCTCCGTCTCCATCCCACAGAGGAACAACCTCCTGCCTCCCTCGCTGGAACTCTCCTCCTCCCCACACTCATTAGTGCCTCTCCATAACACGCAGAGCCCTCAGTGACATTACCAACCATTTCCAAGTGATGATCCGGTGCCTGCTTAACCGGAAAGTAAGGACAGAAACTTTGAACACTGCTGAGCAGTGAAGACCAGGAGACATAGGAAACAAGGAGTTAAATAAGCCACAACACTATGGATATATGAACACTTGCTTTTACTAATTATTTATTTATTTCCTTGATTTACTCAACTCAAGTCCTTCCAATACCAGGATGCCCCGTAGATTTATGCTTGTTATATTTCACTGACATTATGAGCCAGAATAAGTGCAATTCCATCCATCCATCAGTCACAATTTCTGGAGCTGCTTTGCTTTTTTGTGTCCTAGAGTGGTACTATAATGGGTGCATGAACCATGCTTGTCCCAAGCCCTGATCTGATTCTGACATCCACAAAAGCTGTGAGTTTCTGTCTCGACTTCCAGCCATCGGCTGAAGGTTAAAAGTGCTTGCCTTGGATGTGCGAAACATGAGAGAGGACAAACTTTGTGTTGGTCACTATGGGATGCCTTCAGTTCTCTATGAAAGACTAATGGTCAGCAGACGCCTACCATGTAGGAAGTTTGCAAAGGCCAGAGACTATTCTGTGTTGTCCATTGTCATCCCATGATAAAATGTCTTCTTTATGCTTCAAATGATGTCAGTGTAACAGCCCTGCTGTCTTTGTGTCAGAAGTTCATTAAAACCCAAATGTTTTTGTGATACTACAAGCCATTTTAAGAGAATGAGTGCCAAAAATCTTAGACTGACGTCCATTTCTCGGTATGTGAGTAAACCCAGCATGTCAGTGTGTGTGCTTGTGCAGAAATGTGTTTTTGTGTGTATCCCATTTTACGGGTGTCTGCCAATGTGATTCATAAAGTGTATACAGATGTTCTATGAGTAATATATGAGTCTAATATTTAATAATTTTATACAACTAACTTACATATGATCAATGAAAATATTTGCCAACTCTGTATGAATCTGTTAAGATGTATTGACGTGTTATATCAATTGTTTGAGATTCTGCATTAAACTTTGCTTATTATTGTGAACTGGTTTGTACACTCTGTGGTTATTTTGGGGTTGAGAGAGGTACAGGCAGGGACAGCAGAAAAAATGTATTTCAAGCCGCAGAACAGGACAGGAGGAAAAGGAAGGAGATGACCCCCACTGATACACAATTTGGATTAGTCCATTCATATTTCCAGGCAGCTGCAGCTCACACACTGAATGAATGTGGATGTGGTATGTCTGGATGCCTGTATACATCTTTTTCTGTGTCTAACCGCCTTCATATCCACACATCCGTCCAACTAATTTTATCTGTGAGCGAGAGGGCAACTTTGTGAGAATGTTTTTCCAGCAAAAGTGGGAGTGCAAAGTGGCGTAAACCAGGCTCGAGTGGTGTGGTGGATGTGGGGATAGGTGCATTTGTGATGAATGAATGTGTCGGTCCCATGGTGTCATGGACAGGGTGGGTCGTTTGTAAAGTCACACACATTATCTCGATGCCAAGAGGAAGAGCAATCAAGGAGAAAGAGAGGGGCCAAACTCAGGGAGGAGCTCAGGACAGACAGGGAAGGATGACAACAAGGATACAGACAGAGACAGGGAGCAGAGAAGGGCAGTGATTTATCCCTAAACAGACAGGAGATCAATGAACAGGGTGGAAACGATGGTGTACAGTGAGGATGTCAAAATAGCAAGGGGACATTCTTTTGCTTATGAGATCTACCCACATTAATCACCTTATTATTTTGCCTTGTAAATTCAGCAACAAAGACATTGACCTGTTAAAAAAGATTAACTAATCATCATTTAGAATATAATGAGGTAGTTTTTAAAAATCTCATCTATTTCTTATCCAGAGGAAAAGGGTTCCTTTGCTCACAAAACTGCGTCACGAGTCATGAATGGGCTCTTTTCCCTTCATGTTTTTTAAACTTGACCGTATTGTTATATCTTAGATTTAAATAGACATTGTTATTAGTGCTTTATAGCAAAGCGCTCGTCATTGGTATCTATATAAATAAACGAGTGAGACAAGTGTTTCATCCCAAGGGGACACTTCTTCACCATGATCAAATCCACTCATTTAAAACCATTTGTTATTTCACCTGTGTATCTTCTTCTTACTGTGGTGAGTAATGTCAGATCGGGGGGTCTCAGTTTAAATTACAAAACTTTATTGCTTTAAAGATGTGCATTTGGCTTTTATGAGCCTTTTTTTTTTCCTGAATTTAGATTTATTAGTTTTGCATTATTAGGTAATAAATCAAGTTATGAGCTTATTCTGATTGAAATATGGAAATACTTGCATTTGGGTTTGTTAAAACTTGGATGATACATATTACACTATAGGACATTAATTCAAACTTTAAACCCTCTCATCTTTAAGACTGATGTGATATTAATAAGAGAACTGGGGATCCTTAGTTAGATGACTAACAATGAAACTGGTGTAACGTAATGTTTTAAGTGTCATTCAACAAAAGCCTTTTCACAATTTCTTACCTTACAATGCCTATAGGATCAATCAAGTAAATAGAATTCCTATTTTTACCAGATTGTTGAGAAAAGAACTTCTCTTCTAACAACTGAAAAGTTATCCACCCACTAGCTCTGACCTGATTAGAGTTATCTGGTGATACTAAAATAGAGACCCGGCTAGCAAGGTTCCTCTTAATACGTGTAACCTCCCACACTTAGTTTCATTTTTGACATTTCTTGTTTGTTTCTTTAGAAATAATAATGTGAAGAGTCATGTACAACAAACTCCTGCACTTTTGGTTTTCATTTAATACAGCCTGAGCTTTCAGATGTGTTTAATATGTATGTTTGGTTTATTTTGTGCCCCTTTAAAGGTTCTTTTAAAATGAATGACATTTTAACAGTTTGCAACTGGAATAGTCAAAGCTGTCAGATTTATCTAACTTATTTATGTCTTTATTGGATAATATTGTGCTTAAAGTGATACATCTGCGGTATCAGTTTGGTAAGAAAAAATCAGAGAGATTATTGATATGAAAGTTTAGCTATTTTTATAAAGTTCTAAGACAAACCCGGTTAATCTGAGGACATTTTGGTCCAACTAAAAGTAAATAATTGTAAATGAATTTGTTGAATCAAAACTTTAAGGATTCTTCAAATCTTTTACACTCACTCATTCCTTGTATTTCTTTCATGCTTTCTTCAGATAACACTTTTTCCTTTAAAGAAGACCTTCTCTGCATATTTTCATTATTACTTGCAATAAACTTTATTTTTTAAATAGATCAGGCTGTCAGCATTTCCAGACATGTTTCCTGTTCTCATATCTTTTCACAACTTCTGATCATGAGGAGTTGTGCGTAAAATTACCACAAAGCCTCTTGCATAAGCATAGTTCCCACAGTTCTGCCTGTGTGTATTTTATGGATTTAGACTTGTGAGAGTCATTGAGGACAGGAACTATTGTCCTGAAAATGTGGGATGTTTTCTAAAGAATGGAAGGAAGCTAATTGACAGGATGACAATACCAACTCTGCACCCTAAATAGTTGAACAAACCGGCATTACCTTGCACCCGAAAATTACACTATTGTCATTTAGCAGGACAGGGAAGGAGGACATGATGCTATTGATAAAAATGGTTCGGTGATGACAAATTACTTCAAGCAGCTATGATCAAGGCATTTCCCGGGGTTGTGGTCTTCCTCCTGCTGAGCACAGCTGAGAAAAACACCCACTCACACACCTGGAAGTATCATATAGTGTCTTGTGTCAACACAGCTGAACCCCTGTCCCTCTCCTCCTCCTGTTCCTCCCATAAGGTGTGAGTGTCCAGCGTCCTCCTCGCTGTGGAGCCGTGTGACGGAGAGTCTCCCTGCCACATCTGCATACAACCAGATCCTGAGTGTATCTCACAGACAGGAAGTGCTGCAGGGGAAGAAAAAGGTAGCTCTATCTCTGAGGGACTGAGGCCATAACGGGACATATCTGAAGTTTTTTCCCTTGAAACATCATATTTAAAATATCTCTACAGCTCATCAAAAAGAAACTTAAAGAGATATCACTGCACAGTCTCCTTCTCTGAATATATTTAAACTTAAGAAAGAGATGTTGCAGGTTCCCCTCATCAGCTTCACCTTTACACACGAGTACTGTGATAGATGCAGGGAATTGCTCAAAGCATGGAAAAATGTCTCATCTTGGAACATTCATGGCTAATTAACTGACTGTCAGTGCCCCAGTGTGAAGTATTTGATTCCAAACTCTTGTCTTTGTCCAAATAAATAATTGCTAATTGCTTATTTTCTGCTCAGTGGGATCATGGAAAATAAAATTCCTGCCACTGGTGATAGAGGAGCCCGGCCAAGCCTGGCCCTCTGTGAGTGTTTTCCATAATGCTCTCAGCACCTATTTTGTTCATGAGGATGTTTGTGCTCCCTGTAGACGGTGGGGGTCCTGACTGTTTCGGAGGCCTTTGTGTCTGGAGTGTATCGCTGCATCGCCTCCAACTCTGCAGGCACAGACCAGCTAGACATCCCCTTCTACATCACAGGTTATTCCAAGACAAGAAGAATAATCATGGGCGTTATCTTTCCTGCTGCTTAAACCCATTTACAATAACAAGTTTCAGTCTTTGCTATTAAATCTGCCTGTTTTACTCACTTTACTCAGCCAAACTGTGGAAGTCCTCTTAATTCTCCATAAGCATTCTTAACCGTAGAAGCTTTCAGCTCATAGTTTCAACTGATTGTAAACGATTTCCAGCAAAGTCACTACAAACTGCTCGAAAAATGATTTTGATTACTTTGTATTACATAACATTGATAGCTTAAATCAGTGACAATCAAAATAACTCATTTTGACTCTACTGAAATGTATTTTATATCAAGGAAAAATGTCAGATGTTCTGCACAGCCCCAGGGAAAATAAATGGATGAAAAATTAGCAGAAATGTGTGCACATAGAAATTAAAAACACTCACTGTGATGACATCTATTGAAGACATCGGTGTGTATGGAGGCACGAACAAACTAGAAGTCTCTAAGTGTGCGTGCATCGCTGCAGGTTTTTTGTGTCTGATGTCAACTTAGATTTGGGTCATGAGCTATACAGGTTAAACTTTTTTTTACCCTTTGTTTTGTATGTGTAAAGGAGTGCATACTAGTCTGTGGGTTAAGTGTGTGGAGCTTAGTGTGTGAGCAGCAGCGAAACAGGAACCTGGGGCTCTTATCGTTCCACTTCCCCGTGCAGCGCACTTCCTTGGACTGGCAGGTCCACTTTATTTCGGGAGGCCTTGGGGTGTTTGGGAAAGATAAACACTATCTGCCATCAGGAAACTCTCAAGCCGTTTCCACGGGAAGTTTCAAGTGGCTAAAGTAAATAAAAAGCCTTCTCACTGTATTCCACTAGCTGCTTTTGTCCACAATAGCAATTCAACATTGTCATCAAAGGTTTGGAAAATGGGGGATTGGTGGAATCGACTCTCCTGGTTTCAGGCTGCCGTCATGACGCATGCTGGGAAACTGAGAGGGCTTATTCATCACAAATAGGTTCTGTGAATGGCGTTATACCGCTCACTCTTTCTCTACACTCATTCCTTCCAGTAAATCTACCTCTTCATCTGTTCTGTGTTTCCCTTAGATGTCCCAGGAGGTTTCAGTGTGAACCGACTGGATGAGGCCAGAGAGGGGGAAGACCTCCATCTCACCTGTTCAGCCAACAAGTACCTGTACACGGCGCTGTCATGGCGAAAAATAAAGGACACTGGGGAATCCCGCCACCCTGCTTTGAATATTCATGAGACAACATCAGGGGAGTTCTCCAACTCCCTGGTCCTGTTGCTAAGTAACCTCACAGCCCGAGACTCTGGAATCTACAGATGCGCCACACGCCATCGCATCACTGAGCAGGAGACACATCTGGACACACAGATGGTGGTCACAAGTGAGTAATCTCAAATTGACATGCTTCTGTTCTTCTCCGCCACTAACATTTGGAACAGTTGTTTGCTTGTGTCTTCTTGGTCCTGGTATATGGAAAAGATTTTCCATGAGACAGAGATTCACACTGAGGCATGTCTTCGGTGCTCATAAAATGTTTGAAATACTAGACAGTTAAATAAAAAATCTACTTAATATGATTGAGATTAATTAAATAATTTAATATAGTATTTCTGTTTTCTAGAAATTGGCAAATAATTAGAAGAAGAAATAATTAAAAAGTTCAACTCATTAGGTACACTTGAACTGTATAAGCTAACAGCCTCCTTGTGTTGCTATGTACCTTTATTTCACATACATGCATGCAAACAAACACCCAAACCTCTGCTTGGGAATCAGGTCTCCCCCCCTCAGTTTCCTGGGGCCCCACCCTACTGTAGCTTTGCTTTTGCACTCCCGCTCAGCACCTCTTTCACATGGGAATGAGCTCTTGTCTAGAGGAAGAGCACACAATGGCACTTCCCACAATGCCACATTTACAGGCCTCTGCACAGAACTGGAGGAACAATCAGCCAATCAGACACTGTCAGGCCTCGGCCCCCGCGGACAATCATCAATTGTTGTCCAGGAGGAAGATAGGGGAAACAACAATCAGTCGCCATGGTTAAGTGACTTTTCTTCGTGTCTTTTACTGCTGCTCTCAATACAATCAGGGCTCAAAACGTCAACTTCCTCCCTCAGGACCCTCACAGGAGAGTTACTAGAGAGACAGGGTGACCAAGGGGAGAAAAGTGATCAACAGGGGTTTAGAGTGGAAAGAAGAAAAGAAAGGAAAAGAAATCACATATGGGGATAAAGACTTTTAGGGAGTACAGAGCCATCTCTCAACAAGCTTAGTGTGTGTGTTGTAGGTAATAATAGTGTATTAGAGGGAGCTTGCATTCAACACAGTGCATGTCCTTGACCATCTTTATTTTGCCATAAAATTAGATTATTCATTGCTATTGAAATATTTAGAATAAATTGCCCAAGAGGATCCAAGTTTCAGCTGACCCAAAAGTCAAAGCTGAGGCCCCTTTTCTGAATATGTGTCATCACCGCCAGCTCACAATGACTGGGCAAAAGTAGCACGGGTCCAGAGGACTGACTGGTTAAAAGAAAGCCAAATTTTGGACCATAGATATCTCAGACTTTTCTGTTCCTGGCATATGTTCTCAGAAATGTTTTATAAGGAAAAATGATGAGGTGCCATGATGTCAAATATACTCTTTGTGTTTAAATCCTCTGCCAAAAATGTTATGAAAAGAGAACCCATGACAGTCTCCTGCTTTTATGACTTTCATTTATGTTATTTCAGTAAATTAGTAGCAGAGCAAGATGGTTTTAGTAACTTTTATGTCCCATAACACAACCTATGTTTTTTTTTATCTATCCCTACAACAGCACTTTGACCACAAAAAGTTTGACGTATTATGTAGCAGTGAAAAAAAAAAGCAAGTTACCTTGCTAAAAACCCATTTAAAAAGCATGTCTGCATGCTTTACCACCCAAAATAACCTAAATAAATTTGTAAAGAAGGCTGGGAGGGTGAAAAAGAATTTTCTCTTGCATCAATTAGATATCAGTTGCTGGGCTGGGTTCTATGTTTATGTTTATGTTTATGCATTTGGCAGACGCTTTTATCCAAAGCGACTTACAGAGTAGACACAATATTACATTTCTCATCACTATGACAATAAGCTATATAGAGGAGAAACACTGATCAGAGTCAGTGGTGAGATAGAGATAGAGGTAGAGGGACTACAGAAGGAGCTGTGGGGGGGGTAGAGGTACGGGTTAGGGTTAGGATAGGAGATGCTCTTTGAAGAGGTGGGTCTTCAAGAGTTTCTTGAAGACAGACAGGGACTCTGCTGTTCTTGTGGAGCTTGGTAGGTCGTTCCACCATCTTGGAACGACACATGCAAACAGTCTGGATTGTCTTAAGCGTGGCGAAGGCACTGCTAGACGACAATCCATTGATGACCGGAGTGATCGAGTTGTGACATAAGCCTTAGTATGATTTTTTTTTGTATGTGTGTCCTTTCAGTTCTGGAGCCTCCTGTGTTGCTCAGTAATTTGACAGACTGCACTGTTAATGTGAGCAGCTCAGTGACCCTCAGCTGTCCGTCGCAAGGAGTCCCACCTCCAACAATCACCTGGTACAAAGATGGACACGCTCTGCTTCAGGGATCAGGTAAAAAACAAAAAAAAACAAGATCCAGCACATGTTAATCTCTGTTATATCCCGATGCCTTCAAGTCAGTTTACCACCATCTGCAGGTATAGTCATATCAGCAGAAGATGGCACCCTCCACATTGACAGAATCACAGTGGAGGACCAGGGTCTGTATACGTGCCAAGCCACCAATAAGAGGGGATTTGCAGAAAGCTCAGCCTATATTTGGGTCAACAGTAAGTAGTGTGTGTTTGTCACGCTTGTCTGTGTTTGATTCGCTGTTCCGTCATTCATGAAGATGGTGCTCCTCCATACATGGCCACGTCTAATTGTGCATTGTTCCCTGCTCTTCAAACGGATGTGAGTCTGGATGTACACATGCAGTACAGTATGTCACATTGTTGGTATGTTTGTATGTAGTTATACACAGAGCTGTGTTGTGTCAGTTCTAATAATGGAAGATGATACACGTCAGTTTCTGAATAAACACTGATCAAAGTAGGTCTTAACATAAACGAACTGGGCCTTTTGTTCAGTTTCCCTCATTCACACACACTCACACATCCGGATGTAACAGAGGAGGAGACCCCTGGAAACAGTAGTGGCAGACTCTCTTCCCAATCCAGGTTTGGAAAGAGGAGCGGCTGTATATTTTTGTGCCTGCATGTTGTGTTCTGATCAGCCAGGAAGGAAGCTGTCTCCCGTTTTTATTTCCTCCGGAAGGCCCGGCCTGCATCGTAGAGGGGCTCGACATTTGTAGCGTGGCCGGGAATTTCTTCATCCTCCCGATAAAGAACAATCAGAATTAATTGGAGTTAATGAGGAACATTTATGGTTTTACAGCTTCTGGTGCGACAGAGAACACACTGGAAAATCATGTTAGGAAGAAGATCGAAACATCAAATTGTGTATCTGTTGTGAAAGGAAAATTTCATATTGAAAACATGAGGCAGAGGATAAATATTTATCTAAAAATGAGTCCACCACTTCTTATATGATCTATCACTTATTCATATATTTAAAAATAACCCATAACAGTGTTATGTAAAGCACTACTCATGCAAATGGAACCAGGGAGACATATGATATCTGATGTCTGTTAACAGTTGGTCAGAACTGTATAATTCAGCAGACTTGATTGACAAGATTTCATATTTTTGCACCTAATATGACAGAATTCTGTCTTGTAACAACTTTGTTTTTGTTTTTATGTGTTTTCACAGGTGTGTCGGAAACATCATTTCTAGAAATTCCAACCCTGACTTGCACCTGTGTGGTGGCCACTCTCTTCTGGCTCATGCTCACGCTCTTTATACGGAAACTAAAACAGGTGAGAGGATGAAAGAAAGGTTTATAAAGGAGATGATATTCATATCCAGTAAGTACTTCATACACTTTACTTTTTGTTTTAATTGAGGATATTGTTAACATTACTCCTGGATCATCCTTTTCCGGACATTAACTTGTTGTTGGTGAATGTTTGTGTCTTCCAAGAGAGCTGCAAAGTCAGTGAACCACATATTTGAATGCAGTAGATCTGAATGATTAATAAAAAACTCCTATACAAGGTGCAAATTGCATTTTGTGTTAGATTTTTGGGCAAAAAGACAGAAACTACACATGAGCCTTTTGACTACAAACTTTCCAATTTGACATGTTTGGGGTCTCCTGTTGGGACATATTGACAATTCTGTTTAAAAAATGTAACTGCTCACACCTTTACATAAAATATGATTAAGATGGTTGAGGATTTGGAGCAGTGCCCTTTTAAACTCTCATTTCCAGATCAAGTGTTTGGTGGTCATCTGAATCTTGCATACATCATAACTTATTTTTCTTTCCCAAAGTCCAACAACTCGCACACCAAACCAGAATACTTGTCAATCATACTGGACGCAGGAGAGGGGCCAATAGAGGAGCAGTGTGAGAGACTGCAGTATGACCCCAGCCAATGGGAGTTTCCTCGTGAACGACTTAAATTAGGTAATGGCTTTCAAGATAAAAAACAAGAAAACTTACATCTTTGCACACTGTTACTTTTCAGAAGACTGAGACTACACAAATTTGAGGAATTCATTGGGAGAGGAGGGAGGTATTTAAGATAACTGTACTGATACAAGGATTTTCTCATAGGTCTTATCTGATTATTGTTATTGGGAGGGACTCCTTTTCCATTAATCAGACTTTGTGTTGTCTGTGGTGAGCTAATCAACTCTGACATGGGGTATTTAAACTGTGTTTACTGGAACTAATCAGCTCCCACCATCATCAGGGTGGGTTTGGTTAAAAGGACAGTTGATAAGGTCTGAAGTCTTCTGCTATCGGCCTGTTACATCTGGATTGAACGTGAATTGTAATTAATTGACACACCTCCCAGTTCCGTGTCATTCCCTCTCTCACATGGCGTTTCCTTTTCTCTCAGGGAAACCTTTGGGCCGTGGAGCCTTTGGTAAAGTGATTCAGGCATCTGCTGTTGGCATAGACAGTGCTACCAGCTGCAGGACCGTAGCGGTCAAGATGCTCAAAGGTACCAATGATATATTTTCCTAGCTGGAAGAAAAAGAAATAAAAATTGAAAGAATAACAATTTGACACTGGTTTTACATATATGTCTTTTGTCCACCAGAGGGAGCCACAGCCAGTGAACAAAAGGCTCTGATGACAGAATTGAAGATCTTAAACCACATTGGAAACCACCTGAATGTGGTAAACCTCCTGGGAGCCTGCACCAAGCCAGGAGGTGCGTGTTCCGGTTATCAGTGGTTTTTGCTTCTCTTTCTATTTCGTTCATCGGGAGTTTGCATCTTCATATGAATATGTGCATTACCACATGGCTATGTGGGTGTTTGTTTATATGTTTAGGCCCGCTGATGGTTATTGTTGAGTTCTGTCGCTTTGGAAACCTCTCCACGTTTCTGAAGAATAAGAGAGATGTTTACGTGCACAACCGGGTGAGTTCTGCAGCTTCCTCTAATAAAGATGAAGTCTTGATAAGTGCAGACACACGCAATGCTGCATGTGGTTTAAAAACCTGAAATATCCCCTTTGAGATGTGCATATTTGCACAGTCGTACACTCAAAAGCTCGCTTGTGCAATCCGTTTGAGGTAGAAAGCTGTTATCAGTTCTCAAGCAGGACTTTGACTTCCTTAATTCCATCCAAAGTTTGCACATAACTGGCATAAGTGATATTTTCACAGAGCAAATTAGGTTTTTTAATCTTATTCCTGAACAACTGACAATAATTACTTCCTGACAAACTTAGGAAACCCTTACCTTTTTTTTGGCTCTGATATTGATAACCATGATCCCGTTCATTCTTGTCAGCTCGCCCAAGGAGCGGATGAAGGTAGTGTTAGCAGCTTGTTTGACAACCAAAGCTGTACCAAGTCAGATGCTAAATGCAAGGATCTTGGTAAGGCAGCACCCCAATGATCACTTCTATGTTTCTTCATGATCAAACTGCTTTCTTTTTCATTTTCTGTTTTTTTTATATATTTCTTCTAGATCTACAGTCTGAATCAAACTCCCCTCTTTTCTTGGAGGATCTCATTTCTTTCAGCTTTCAGGTGGCACGTGGGATGGAGTTTCTGGCTTCTCGCAAGGTCTGGCATGACTGTTGCTCCCCCTCACACATACATGTACACCTGTGGTAAATTCAAGACCTAATTTGTGTTGACTTTCCTCCTGGATCAGTGCATTCACAGAGACCTGGCAGCAAGGAACATTCTATTGTCTGACAATAAAGTGGTAAAGATCTGTGACTTCGGTCTAGCCAGAGACATCTACAAAGACCCCGACTATGTTCGCAAGGGGGACGTGAGTACAGGAATTTATTCTGTTTTGTAAAGGGGCCAGTAGCCAATAGCCCAAATCATTAGACTCTAGCGTTGTGAAGAGAAGGAAAAAAGACAAATTAATCATATAGCCAATATTTGTCTTGTTCTTTGTTTTAAATTTCCCTTCATTTAATGGAAAAAAGTCATTTGTAAGAACATCGAGTCTTTTTTGTTCACTGTTGCAAGTGTTGTATGCATTTAGAGCCTCACATTGCTCTCCTTGTGAATGGAGTTTTTGTAACCCTGTGTCCTCTGATTGGCTAACAGGCCCGTCTCCCTCTGAAGTGGATGTCCCCGGAGTCCATTTTTGACAAGGTGTTCACCCCCCAGAGTGATGTGTGGTCCTTTGGCAT
The DNA here is from genome assembly GCA_013363375.1 of Menidia beryllina. Classification (NCBI taxonomy): domain Eukaryota; kingdom Metazoa; phylum Chordata; class Actinopteri; order Atheriniformes; family Atherinopsidae; genus Menidia; species Menidia beryllina. The sequence continues at coordinate 4,043,873 of JABUIW010000156.1, forward strand.
TCTGCTGTGGGAGATCTTCTCTTTGGGTAAGATACCTGAGCACAAAATAACTGAAATGTTAGAAATTCAGAAGCTTTTTCATATGAGCAGATCACTTAGATTTTTTTCTAAAGATTTATTCAGTGTATGACTGATCGTGTTAATGCCTCTGTCTCACAGGAGCTTCGCCATACCCAGGTCTTCACATAGATGAGGAGTTCTGCCACCGGCTGAAAGGGGGAACAAGAATGAGAGCACCGGAATACAGCACACCAGAGATGTGCGTTCACATTCATCATCAGCTAACTATTCACTGAAATATCTTCATGCTACACCTCATTTCTTATAATGATTTCCTTCAAGTTTTATGACCAAAAACATATAACCCTATATAACTTAAAAGTTATATAACTGCTCCGCTACAATAGCAGCTGTTGTAAGCAGTAACATTTTGTAATGTTGGTGGAAAAAATCCCAGTTCAGTGGTCTGAAGAGTCTGTTGAGAGTCTCCTATTTTCAAAGTCACAGCTTTTTTCAGAGAAAAGCACTTTGATTGACTTGCCTTTAATCATTCCATTACAAGATATAGTGCACTCTTGTCCAAGAAAGAACTGCACATGTGCATTCAGCTCTGTGTTACTTTCACACTTTCCACCCTACCTTAAACATTTTGCGAACTGTCCTCGTCGCCACATCCTTCCCCCCCCGAAACTTTACTGAACCACTCCCTCACACATAGCCTGTCATGTGGGACAACTGTATTCTCAGATAAACTGCAACTGTGTTATTAATGTGTTATTATTCTACAATGGAAGCAGAACGGAGTGAGGAGCAGTGTGGTCTGCTGATGGGACGGAGCTGGTCAATAAGAATCTGCTTGTGTTTACAGTTACAGCACAATGCTGGCATGTTGGGAGGCCAATCCCTCAGAGCGACCCACCTTCACTAACCTGGTGGATATACTTGGGGACCTGCTTCAAGCGAGAGTGCAGCAGGTCAGAGATATCAAACTTACGCCAAAAATTCAACTTTAACAAAGATTGAGAAATCGAAGACTTCTTCCTCTGTCTCTCCAGCAGGATGGGAAGGACTACATTCCTCTGGGATCTTCCATGAATGGAAACATAAGTTGCCGTGAGGCCTTCAAAGAAAACCCACTAGCAGTCACAAACCTGAGGCATGTAAACATCAGCGCAGAGGCCTGACACACACACTGAGTTCAAATCGTACATGTCAGAGAGAGTTTTGTGTGAAAAGTGAAACTGAAATGTTGCTTAAGAAAGCAGCTACATTTCTGTTTCATTTGAGTCTGAACTCTTTAAATTCTTCCTGTGCAGCTACATGAGGGGCATGGCCACACTTCAGACTTTTGAGGAGTTGCCCTGCGAGGAGCATGACAGCCCAGATGTAAGACACAACCTCCACCTTTGTGTATACTCAAATAAAAGCTGAGCAAAGGCAATCTGTCTTTAAGTCCCATACACGCTCTGATGAGAGGCATGTTTGAACCTATTCGGTTTCAGGATGAACAAAGTGACAGCGGGATGGTGCTCCCATCAGAGGAACTGAGACAAATGATTAAGAACAACACCAAGAACAAGAAGCTCAGCAGGTGTAGATCTCTAAATCTTGTTTCCCCAAACTTTAGTTTGCAATGAAACAATTTCCCTTTCATCAATGCGTAGTAATTTCTCTGATTTTTTTTCCCTGTAGGTTTTTTCACTTTGGGAAAAGTCAAGACCACCAAAAGCCATTTCTCTGCTCTGACATCACAGGTCTCCATGACAATAAGCTCTCAGTCCTGCCATGTGATTGGCTGTCTGACGAGGAAGGCTCCCTTCCTCCGGACTACAACTCTGCTTTCCTCTACCCCTCCCTCTAACTTCGGGTTTTGTGTAATTATCGGACAGCTTCCACAGGGTTTATACATTTTCTTTAGCTTCTCTGAACTTACTCTACCTTCACATCTTTCTCCACCACAGTCATTAAAATGTTCCTCTGACATCCTCTTACCTCAACTTAGTTTAAACTTCAAAATATTCCCTCCCTCAAATTCAGAATCTCATTCAAATTCAAAACCTCTAACTTCTTGTTTTCACTAGCCATGAGATATTCCTCTGGCGTTTTTCTCCATACAACCACTTCCGAGAGCAGCTAAAGCCTTACCTGACAGTACTTAACCTGTGCAGTTATGATAAATGTATTCACAAATCTATAACTATTAAAGCTTATTATATTGGTACCTCATGTTCAGAGCTATGTGAGGAGGAGCAGCGTTGTATGAAATAACTGTTCCTCCAACGCAGCTTCCATATGCTGGAAAAAGTCATTATCCGCTAAAACATATCTGTGTTAATCAGAATGTATATCTGTATTTATTTGAAAAACAAGAACACATTGTTTCTTTGTTCAACATGCCTGCAAGAACGAATACTTTCATTTCAGTTCCAACTCTCAAAGCGAAAAACTGATATGAATTTTTTTTCCAATCAAACATCCTTGAATACTGACTTGAGAATGACATATACTTGTTTAAATCTCGGCATGGTTCCCCTTGTCATATTTTCATAAGATCATTGAGCCATTCAACCATAAAAAAATCCACTTCTTTTTAACATCCCTGATATAGAGGTTGTTTCACTTCTGTGTATGGTGCCATCTGAGGTTTTTGCATTTTGGCCTTTTTTTAGGTCACATCAATTGAGGACCAAGCGTCAAGTTCAAATAGAAAACACTCACAAAGAGTGAACTTTAAACCACACTACTGTTGAGCATTTAGTTGTTGAAAAGGCCTGAGATCTTTTCACTTTATATTTGTCTAATGAAGTGTCAGATACCAAAGCTTTATTTTTTAAAAAATCCCGCAAACAAAATGCTGTCCTAAAGCCTGTATACATTCAGGGTTAGTGGAGCCTTGGAAAATATGGATGTTACCCATCGCATGAACACTAATGTGTGCACTTACATAAATGCAGTTTTTCTATTGTACTACTGTAGTAACTATATTCCTATCCTGTAACCAATTAGCGATTTGACTTTCCACCAATTTGTTTGTTAAATTTAAGTGTGTATCATCTGCCACTTAAAAATCTGATTTTAGATTTCGGCACCACTTACAAAGATGCATTTTTAATATAGAGAAACAAATTGATTAAATGCTTGCTGTAGGTGAAATTCAATTTTCTTAACAACTGCAAAAATACAAGATTTCCCACATCAGCATCAGTTTTGGTATTCTTTATTAAAATACTGCTGTACACACAAATATTGCAAAATTTGAGACAAGAACACAAGAGGGGCATAAAACATACTAAGATGGTGATTGTAGGTGTGTTGTTGTGGGGTAGGAGAATAAGGTCATCACTAATTAACTGGAGTGTGTTTGTTATGATGCTGAAAACGGTGACATGAGCACTGACGTTATGTAGGCCGAGTCAAGGGGTGTGTGGATGTGTTTTGAAGTGTGTGAGCTTGTGTGCTGAGGGTTCTCTAAAGCACCACATTCACCAAATATGTTTCATCTGTTCATTTCATGAGAACAGAGGAAGTAGTACATGATCTAACACAGACAGCTCCCTGCATGATTGTTGCCCCGAGGAACAGACCTCCAATTTAAGAACAAGTTGTGAAAAACAGATTGCAGCCAAAGCTTTGTGCTTGATTCCGGGCTCCACCTTTATTTGAATTGTGGTTCCTACATGTGACCCTGCAGCTCAAAAGGCTCACGTCTGTGCACATTCAAATGATGGGACAAAGGCAGAGGAACCAAGACCAGTGGTCTGCTACAGCTCGGACTGTTCTTTTGAAATGGGTAAAACTGAGTTGCACCAATTCTGTCTATTGTATTACTGTAGTAATTGCACCAATGCTGAAAACGAAAGTGAAATGAAAGCAGATCTGTGCTTCAGGGCAACAACAAATCCCTCGCAGCATGATCTCCACAATGCCTTGAACTTCGGTTAACTTCCTAAAACCTCCATCTGAAGATGTCCCGCCCACTCCCCTGAAATTCTTCTGACTGGACACGGGGGAGCCAATGACAGCCAAACACATTCAATCATCGGGCCCCTCCAGCGGTTTGTCATCCTGAGAGAAATCCAAGCCATCCGGGTGAGTGCAGCAGCCAGCACCATTGCTTAGTCTCCAGCACATTTATGATCTTAAAAAGTCAAATAAAACAACAAATTACAGTCAGTGTTCCCTTCCTCCTTTGCCCTCCATCCCTTCCCCTATACCTTAAACCCCTGCTCAAATTGGTCCACCGCATAATAAAGAGCAAAAGGGAGGCAAAAATGAATCGCCCTCTTAATTCCCAAAGTGTATTCCTGCACAACAGCTTGGCAAAGAGAAAAAGAAGCTGGTAAAAAGTCACAAAAAAGCCTTGCTTTTTCTCAAGATGTGCACCCCCCTAAAGGGAAGTGAAGCTTGGGATAACAGGAAGAAAGAAATGGGAGGGTTAAGAGACAGACGCAGGGGGAACGAAATAAGGACATTCCACAAAGAGGCAGCTGCGGCTCCACCTCCTCTGAGGCCCCACTCGTGAGCTGAACCCAGACCCAAAAATGACCCGTCCTTGAGAAATTGAGGTCACAAACGTGTCCATTTACAAAAGGTGGTTGCTGCATATGTAACAAACACTTGGTAGACGGCCTCAGGAGAAGACGCTCCCTCCTCAGTGCCATAGAAACCATGCTTCACCTCCCTGGTCCCGAGTCCAAGCCTGCCCACCCACAAATATGAGCTGATAGTTCTTTAATCTCCTGAACAAAAATGTCAGAAATCCAAATTTTCCAGTTTTACAAACGCTTCCACCCCCCCACCCCTCCCAAGTGGTCTGTCCTTTCTCAAGGGGAACCAACAACCAAAGCTAAGGTGAGACCACCCATTTCATGAAACAGGTGCGATCCCACCCCGATGAAGGCCTTGAGTGGTGTGTCCCGTCTCCTAGTGCGTTAGAATGAAGGGGTGTGGTCTCCAACCGGCAGAGAGATGCAGTTGACAGAAAGCTGATTTTCTTTTTTTTTCTTTTTTTTTGTATTCTTGAAATTGTGAGTCTGCTCTGGTACACATGTCCATGTTTGTTTGTGTGTGTGTGTGACTTTAATTCTCTGTTCACCCTGTGGGCCACTCACACATATTCATAAAAATAACAAAAAATTAACAAAAAATTAAAATCTTAGTGCATCCTCCTCAGAAAAATAAACCTCAACTGTAGAAATAAACAATAAAAGCAGGAAAAAGTTCAAAACCTCATGTTTGTTTCTCGTTTTGTTCCCCAAATCTAAAAAAATGTCATACATCACAGCTTCCGTGTTTTTCCTTTTTTTTTTCTTTTCGTTTTAAGTTTTCAGCTGCAGGTTTTAAGAAAACTAAAAAAAATACACTTTAGAAAAGCCTTCCTGGTGGACAGGGATCAGTGTATGTGACTGAGGTTCACGAAGCCCTGCCCCGCTGCCTTCACCCAGCTGATGTTGTCTGAGCCCGGTCCTCCGCTGTAGTGCAATGGTGCGCTCCGGGGGCAGTCCCACCCCGGGCCCAAAGGGGGCGCTACAGAGAGCCGGCGGCAGCAGCCTGCAGCTCCTGGAAGGTACTGTCAAAGCAGCGCTTCAGGTCCGAGTAAGTCACAACCAGGACGCTTTTCTCATCCCGAGAAACCAGACTGATCTTCTCAGGAACGCCGGCGTCCAGCTGGACCCACAAAGAGATAAGGTGTGGAAATATTTTAAGCAGAAGAGCTACACCATATGCATCATCACCCAGCCCTTTCCTCTCTCTCACTCACACACACACGCATGCACACACACACCTTTGTTCAGCCAGATTTATTGTAAATGTCACACACTGACATAATAATGACAGAAATTGACTCCTACACTATAAAAGCCAAAGGCTAGTCATTTTCAACAATGAACACTGAGCACTGTCTCACAAAGATAAACTCAGTTTAACCAACTCCTCAAGCAAAAATATAATTATCTGCAATTCCTTTTACTATGCATTCTTTTACTTCTGGCGTATAAGGCAGTATGGCTTGCCATTACGTTCAACAAAAAATATAAATTCTCCCACTATGTTAAAAACATCCTCTGTTCATCTTCATATTTTCATTTAGCTGTACTTTTTTTTTCCATTTAGAGAGCGAACTTGCCATGAAACGTTTGCTCCAATGTTCTTGCTCCCAATTGGGGAACGCACATGCATGTTTGAAAAAATTAACACATGGAACTGTAGTTGCGCAAAGCGAAATTTGGATATGAACGTAAGAGCCGAATGGAAGCGGGCTGAGAGCTGCATGCGGCTCGGGAGCCGCAGGTTGGCCAGCCCTGGTCTATAAAGGCAGTGGGAAAATCCCTTTAAATTCATATTTCTAGAGATGTGCATAAAACCTTTAAAAAACATTATTTAGGGCTTTTCGTTTCAGACTAACATATGACGTTTCTAGGCAATGCGTACAGGAGTGAACAGACAGAAGGTCTCGGCATGAGTCTAACTAAACTCATAGGAGGTGACCGAGCACCACACCTCATCAGGAGTGTTCTTCACTGACCTTGTTGAGGCAGGAAACAATGTGGCTGAGATCAATCCAGGGCGTCCCCGTATCCGTCACCTGGTGAAACAGGTGATCCCGGAAAAGCTTCAACAGGTAGCGGTCGCCCGTCTCCGACCACGTGGGGTCCTTCTGAAACCTGATTCACAGGACAAGCCTGAGGGTTGATGGCACGAACACTCAGACACAGAACAGACCGGATGCTGGTGCTACCGTACTCACTCAGGTCGCTCGTTTATGGTGCCCAGTTTGGCGAGCAGGCGGAAGAGGCGGCCATTTTGCACTTCCTATGGAAAAAAAAAAAAAAGAAAGAAAAAAAAAGCACACCAGCTTCATTCATCAGCTCAGGTCTTAGAAAAGTAAAAAGTAGACAGAGTCTACAAAGAGCAACTTTCTGAGTTCAACAGCTTTCCATTTCCTACTCTGAAAATGTTTCTGCTGCTGGTGTCTGCAGGACAGGAGTGTTGCCGCGCTCTATGTTCATGAAGCATTTCATTCATACACCTTCAGGAGGCCAGTTGTCAACGATGAACAAGTGTTTCTAGAAAATAAGCAGGCATCATTTTAGCAAGCAACTCTAGTAGACACTGTAACCTGCCAACCGGCTTTCTGCTCAAACAAGATGTCAGACCCTGACAGTTCCAGAGGACACTTCCTCTATACAAAAAACACAAAGGCCACTGAAACTACCCACAAAAGACAGGACTTAGACTCTTACCCTGCGCCACATAAACCATTTCTTTGCTTCATTCTGTCCTCAGTCCACAGAAGTCAGAGCCACTCACTCACAGGTCAGTCCTCCGTTACATGCAGAGTAGTGTAAATACTGACGTTAAGGCCCCTCTGCAGGACAAATGATGGGATGGAACCATTTCTACTTTACCCCTTGTGACATAAAAAGCATTTGAGAGGTGAACCAAGAGGCTTTGTTGTAAATGATTACATCAATCTAAAGATTTCATTCATTATGCATTTATGTTTTTAACTGCAGTGAAAGGAAAATATTCAGCCAAAAAAATCCAGACAACCTTTTAGTAATATGTCGACCGTAGCTGGGGGGGTTTCCGAGTTCCCAAAGATAAAAGCCAAGCACCAGTGTATTTCAAATATACTAAAGACGTTCTGAAGAAATGTCACAGATCCTTCACCCTGAATTTCTGAGGAGATTTTAAACTTTTTCCCCTGGTAAAAGTAATCAAAATATCAGAAGGTTAGCCGCATGTAGCAGATAGCATTTAAAGGTTTTTAGTATTTAGAATAGAAAAAAAATTTGCTCCTCCGATCAACTTGCTTTCCACTCCTTGCTGGTGTGGCTGTGTATTAAAAACAAAGACTGGTATCAACCCAAGAGGGAACCTCATGAACTTTTCTCACCCCGTTGTCTGCCGCATGCTTCAGAGAGAAGCTCCCCACACTGCCTCCCCTTCAGTATCCAAACTGATTCAAACATTTTCCTGCTCCAGCTGAAGCAGTGCTGAACGTGCACCTAAAGGTGTCACAGACCTGGATGTTTTTAGGTCCACGGGACCATAGCTCACCTTAGTCTTTGCCGATAAAATTTACTCCTGCCTCTCCTTTTTTCTTCATCCTCTCTGCCTGTCTCACCCTGTTTTAACGCTTTCTGCACTGTTGGACAAAGTGACAATTATTGAAAACCAATCAACCAATAGTATTGGCTTCCTCCATCAGAAATGCAGGGTCATTTCATCCTTTTTCTGCCAATGTAGTTACACACTTCCATTTCTACCTCAACAAAAGAACCTGACAGAGAAACCTGCAAGGCATCAAAACTCTCCACGATATGTCTGGAGCCAGATTGCGTGAGATATTACCAGTAGTTTGAGGCAGGAAGAAAACTGTTCTGGTTAACAGCATTAACATGCCTCTGGATGGCTAGCTGGCTCTGTTAGGTTTGTACTGATTTAATCAGGTGCTTGGGGGGGATTTTTTTGGGTGCTTTGGGGGATTTTTTACCCCTCACCTTTCAGTGTGCCGATAGGCTGAGGAACACAATCAGCAGGAGCACATCAGCGTGCTGGGTTTCCTGCTCTACCTGCAGTGAAACCCCCGTTTGACTTCTGTATGTATGAGGTACTCATACATCGACCAAATACAAGAAAAGATATTGGCTGACTTCATTCTTGAAGATCAAATTACCTAAAGCTTCCAGATCTTTGGGAAATCGTAGAAAAAGATTATTAAGATCTTTCCAGAATTAATATACTTTGAAAACTGTTATCGCTAACTTACTAACTTATAATAATAGAACCTTAAAAACTGGAAAAAGTAACGAGTGAAGAATTTTTTGTATTAGTGAATGAGCATAATTCAAGTACTTGTCAAAAGTAGACCTACAAGTACTTGAAGAAAACAACAAACTAATTAAATATTCCATCTAATATTCCAAATGTTCCTTTATATTGCACAGCTTCAGCTCCTGGAAGTTGAGGGGATTTCTCACTTCATGTCAAACATGGCAGCTGGATCAAGCTAGACTTCAACTCAACAGGCCCAAATCATGATAGTTCCCCCCCCACTTTTCTCAATGTGGATATCAGTCTCATTCTTAAAATGTACAGTTTCCCGTTCGTCAAGTTTAAACAATGAAGTTTTATTTTGCTTCAATTTTTCTTCTCCACATTAGTGTTCACACATCAAACGGGCAGCAGTCCACGCTAGTTTGGGGGTCTCTGCGGTGCCAGACCTTTGCTCTATCAGACTTCTTGTTCCTGACAAGGGTAGTAATGCTCATTAATTTCCTCAATTTACTCGGAAATGTGGAACTCTGTATAAAAAAAGCAACTTACAAACATGCAAATAAACAGAATACTTACCAGCATGAAAACCATCAGATTACTGGCAGCCACAGTTTGCGTAATACCACAGTGATGCATTTATTTCTGCTAATCTTTACCGTTTCCACAGCCTGCGTTATCATGACACCTCCACATCATGGGCATTCATGCAAAACTGTAAAAACACTTCATTTTGAGTAGGAAGTAAAATACTACAAGTAACATACTCAAACTTCTTGGTTTGCCCATTTAGTATATGGTGGTGGATTGAAGAGGAAGTTGGACATAAAGACGGGGGGGAAAAAGCAATGATTTCATATTAGTCACTTCACACGTTGGTATGAGGACCAACTGCAAACCTGAAATATACTGTGTATGTCAATGAGTTTGAACGCAACTTTCCCCAACTAAGCCAATTATTCTTAAGCGGCAAAAAAGACTACCTGAAATAAAACCATCTCAATCACGTGACCTCTGACCCACCTTGGTGCACACTGCACCTTTCCCTCTTACCTTGGCCAGGTCCTCCTCAATGACATCATTCCTCATCTGCGACGCATCCAGCTGAGTGTAGAAGCGGGCCCCAATCATGGGCATGATGTCATTGACACTGCGCAGGCGAGACTGTTCAGTCAGCAGGTAACTGCAAATACACAGAAACTGTTAGAATCTACAGACCCAACGCATCCCAAGCATCCTCTTTCAGAAACTGTATTCATACGTTCAAGCACAACTTACAGAATGAGGTTCTTGAGGTCTGAAGAATAGTTTATAGACACAAGCTCCATGGCCTTCTGCAGGTTCTCCCTTTGAATGCCAACCAGGGAATTACACGCTAAAGCCAGCACCACCTTGCCCAGCGACACTAGATCTGCTTGCTACAGTACAGAAATAAAAGTTTATATCAGTCACACATGAGTATTTCTCTTTATATGGTTCAGACATGGTGTAATGCTTTGAGTTTAAGTTTGTGCAAAAATAATCCAACAGAAAATACCTGGTACTGTGGCATCAGGGCGAGATGGTTGGTCTGACTGTTGTCAAAGGTTAAGACATCAAACACCCCGACACAGTTTACTCGTAACCTTAGAGGATGGAGACCATTAGAACTTTTAGTTTGTGCACAACTACATGGAAAAAAAAAAAAAAAACAGGAAGCCTTGAAATTTATAACACTTTTTTTTAATATCATGTCAGTACCAACTTAAATAAAAAAAAAAAAAAAAGGAACTGTTTCTCAAGCAGCCATTTACAGTTTACAGTGACAGCCTAAAGCAGAATGACTAAAACAGTCTTACCTGGTCTTGCCAGTGATAAGAATCTTGCTGGGGTCCATCACCCGACAGGCCAAGCCAGCAGTGTGAATGGTCCGCAAGGCCGAGCTGAGCTGGACGATGTAAGCCCAGATCAGAGACTCTGGCAGCAACCCTGCATGCTGCCTTGGTGGAGGCGGTTCGTGTTGCCCTGCACATGGAAAAATTTCCTTTATCACACAAAAGCAGCCAAGAAATGTGCATTACTTGTGAAACTATCACAGCTTCCTCTGTTATCTTTAACTGACACCATCCATCAAAGGTGTAATGCCAAGAAAAAGCATCCTTCTCATCCAGTTTTAACTCACTATACCCATTAATTAATGTGCTTCATTTTCAAATGTTTAGAAATGCAGTTTGGAAAGTGACTCAAATTATTACAAAATTACAACCCCACAATTAAAGATGTTTAGAGTTGATCGTGACCAACGTACATGCAGTGAGATGTCAGACAGATGTTTTTCACCTAGGCCAGAATATTTCCCTCATCTGAAGGCTTTTTTTCTTTCTTTTTTTTTTTTTAATAGTGACTCACTCTGGGAATCATGACCCAACACTGTCAGTGAGAAAGTAAAGAAGGGACATCCAGGTTGAAAATGATCCACTGCTAATTTACAACAACCCCTGCACACACATAACACTTGATGTTTATTAGGAAATGTCGAGGCCAGATCCATCCCTATCTAGCATGTGTGTGAGACAAACTTTTTTTTACAGATAAGACGCAAACGATGTGGAAAGGACTGACCACCGTGATTGTTGTGGAAAACAGGTAGCAGAGAAGCATGTTTTGCTACATTAACCTGTGGCACAATGGCCACACTAAATTTAGCCCAAAACTTCTGTTTATCAAAGGTCATTTTAATCAGAAATGTGTTCGTCTGTGTTTTTTTTTTGCATGTTCTGCTTTGGTCTCGTATAAGTGTTTACTACCAACTAGAACTTTGTGTTAATGGTTTTGCTTCCTCTGTCTGCCCTTCAGATTAGTGGGCTACACATTAACACCTGCCCTGGGATCACTTTCAGCCACAATTTCCTCCAAACTCTCAGGTCTCTTTTACAAAAACATATCAATGCTAACTGTAAAGCTCAGAGACAAGAGAGAGGGGAAAAACTCAAGATCTGTTCACTGACCTTTAAATATGACTTCTGTTTTTGTTTTTTTTAATATAAAGTGTTAACTACAGATGTATGAGTTCATTTCCAGAGAAGTAAACACATCTTGAAAGTGTGATGCGTTTGTGGCAGGGGTCGGTCACATTGTGTAGTGCCTGAGGTGATGCCGCTTCTATTTCAGAGTTTTAGAGGAAGGGAACAAGAAAAAAAACGCACCCCATTTCCTCTTGGTAAAGTACGAGTCTGCTGCTGGGTCATTAAAATGTCTGCTAAACATTGTTTCTGCACCTGCATGGAAGTCATAAGAGAAAACCAACGCTGTGCCAGGAAAAAAGAAGAAAGAGGAAAACAAGGGTTAGATTCTTAACACTTCTGAAAGTTACGATTTGCAGTTAAGAGATCACCAGAGAAAAGGTGACTGTAACTAACTTTACATAAAGCAGAAGAATGAAACCAGCAACAGTCTAAAATGCATCTATCGCACACTCACAGTGGTCTCCAAAGGCCTTAGTGGTGAAGACCTCTCTCAGTGTTACCGCATTTGAGTGCTGAATCTTCTTCCACATATCCACCAGCATCATGCACTTTGTGTTAACAAGGCGGAAACCTAACAAGAGCAAAATATACATCACAAAAATTGAGAGCTTGTCAGTAAGACATTTGATATACTGTATCAGTGACATGTGAAAAAGATGCATCCTTTATTTTAATGTTAGGAAACGTATGCAATGCATCGTTCAAATAAATAGCTTTTATGCTAAGAGAGCGTGCATCAGTTTGTTGAAAGCCTGGCCATTCAATTCAAAAGCAAAAACCTTTTTGCCCAGGTTTTGAAAAATGATGGCTCCACCTTTCACTTTTTGCAGAGAAAAATGCCCTAAAAGTCCATTTTTACATACATTACATTTTTAACAGAGGGCATCTGCTTCTTTGAAAGACTTGCATTCTGGCTCCGTTTCTCACCATGTATCCTCCTCAGGCAGTAAGGCAGGTCATCCTTGCTGTTGACAGCCTTGTAACAGGAGGTGATGTAGCTAAAGTTGCTGGTCTTCTGCATCTGCATGCGGTTTGGTGGGGGAAGGGGCTCGAGGGGGAATAGACTGTGGTAACTGTCCACCTCAGATGGTACATCTTCAAAAACACATCAGCAATTACAGAAGATTATCAAACAGAATTTAATGCAACGATAAATAACAAGCACACGTACAACAAAAACAAACTTAAATAGGCTCTTGTTCAAAATTTAAATACCACATTAGAAAAAGTCTAAATCAACATTTTGATTCGGAGAGGTCTTCCTTTTTACTTTCAATACAGGAATTCAATTCGATCTTGAATGAAAACACAGTCTTGTGCCAGATACTGCAAAACTGCTACTGACAAAGAAAAAGGTCTGTTTGTGACAGCAAGACCCAAAGAACCCAGAAACAAAACTCACTGACAAAAAAAAGACTCTTAATGATCGTTTGTGATCACTAACGAAAATAATCAGATCATTGTAAATTTTTATTCACAGACTCACTGTCATTACCAGTCAGAGCTAGAGCTGACGCGGTACCTGGGTTCTCCGAGTGGTCGATTTGGGCCATGGTTATCAGATGTCTGTTAATCAACTCCTGTGGGGAAAACGGGAGGCAATCATCATATATTCCCTTCTGAGTGGAAAGGGAGATATTTGCAGAAAAAAAAAACACATAACTGAGCAATACCTGTCGGAGCTCATCAGCCATGAAGAAGGACGGGGCATTGGCTTTCGGCTGCATGTAAGCCACATTGGGTGCTGTGGATGGATAGATATGGTAGGTAGGAAACACCTGCAATGAAACCAGAAAAGCACAGCTTCCCAATTACTGAGAAACGAAATACAGTGAGATAGTAAAAACATTACTTTTCTTTTTAGAATTATTCAGCTATGCAAATAAATACCACAAAATAAATCCAGTTATCAAAGAAATGTCGAGGTGTAAGGTATCTCAAAACACATGACTGACTAGTATCTGATTAGTAATGTGACAACACAGACATGCCCATAATCACCTGGAACATTTGTGTGGTTAGAGAGAATGAACTCATGACGCCTTAAACTGACACTTAAACAACACTTATTCAATTCACTTTGTGTTAGGACGTAGGATTGTATAATGCTCCATCCTGTTCGATGTCTGGTTAGAACACCTTAAGGCTTTCCTGGCACACTGGCTTTGTTTACGTACCATCCCTGCCATCGGTGCTGGGGTGTTGTCGGTGTAGAAGTAGGTGGTCCCCCCTACAGTCTCTTTCTGGATGATGTGTGCGCCCTGGTCAGACGCAGTGGTGGGCACCATGTAATTGGCTGGGTTTGGGGTGTGACTGCGCCGACGCGGAGCGGGTGAGGTGTGAGGTGTAATCTTCGGGGAGTGGAGAGGAGAAGATCCAGCAGACAAAGACATACCTTACAGTGTAGACAGAAAGAAAATGTTAAACATCCTACAAAGACTGCAGTGAGACAAACCAGAAATGGAGCTAAGCTGACGAAGGGGGGGGGGGGGGGGGGTCTTTGTTCGAATCTCTTTGAAAACCTCTCACCTGGAGCCAGAGCAGCAGCTGAACTGCTGAGACCAGGATGTGCGAAGAGGGGAGAGGGGAAAGCCTGGACAGCAGATTGTGCCAAGGTGGCCATGCGTGGAGCTCCCTTTGGGATGAACTCACTTGCTGCTGGGTTAGGAGTCTAAAGACAGATGCAAAACATGAAAAGATTATGACAACTATCTCACCCTTCAATTGAAAAATGAAGAAATATAATTTATGGGTTTCAAGTTAATACTCTATGCAAAGAAAGGAATGAACTAAACAATGTTTCCTTTTTGCTCACCTTTCTCCTTTGGGAAATGCTAAGAGCACCAAAATCACTGAACAGTGAGGATGTCGAGGAGTTCACTGGATCTGTAAAGGATCAAGTGTAGAGAGCTGAAAAGCCACACTTTCACAACTCAGTACATGAGTGGCATGTACTCTTAAGTGCTCTGAGGGCATCTTACCATGAGCGCTGTGGCTGAAATTCTTGGCACCATCATTTAGAAGACTGGGAGAGCTGCTGCTGGTAGTCATTCGCTAAGACAGCAGCATCAAAATATTTTGTTAGTCTCTCAGACAAAAAACACATTATGAGTTCATGCATACCATGAAAATAATAGAAAAAAGTATGCTAGTATGAGAAGTGTAAGTTTAGATCAACAACTTTCAAAAAGGTCAATCAGCAAAAAATGTATTATAAAACAACACTGTTTTAAAGCCGTCTGCAGCAATGTTTCCCTTAGTTTCTAAATCCAGTTGAAAATGTGTACATCATGCGCAAAAAAGAAATGCTTTTTTGTTTTTTCCCCACACATGTGAAGTGGTGTCAAGTGTGTTTCCCACGCAGTTGACAGCACAAACTTCTGACAGGAGAGCAACTCAGAAAGGAGTCAGAAGAACAAGTTTTTGCAAACAGAAAGGACCCTAATTCTAAAAATGAAATGAAATACTTCTGAGTTGCTACACACTTGGATGCAAGTATTGACCTGGTTTAATCAGTCAATTAGCACGCACATAAAGCAAATAATGGTCTTCTAAATTCAGAGGAATTTAATTTAATGTTTTTGTGGGAAACAACATCTTTGTTTGGATTTTTTTATAATGAGGTCAAGACGGCAGCTGCTAAACTGCCAGTTTGTCCTTAACAGCCAGGTGGAAAAAACCCCTCATCATGAATCACCAAAAGTTGCTAGTGTCGTGTTTACTATAATCAACCGCATGTCAGCAGTGTAAGGAGTTTGGCTTTAAGTAACTGAACACAAAATCAACATTCTGTGCAATGTGAACAACGCTGCAATAAGAGCTCAGTTACTGCCAGCCATAGCAAGTTGGCTACAGGCTTCACATATGTAGACTTACAAGCTTTAAAAGAAACAAAATGCCCTTTAATATTACCGCTGTATCTGTAATGTCCACATGCGGAACTAAAAATGTGTGAGCAATGCACAGACATTTGCATTTTTTGCTATGTTTTTAAAAGTGAATTATGGTGAAAGTGTGCAGCTGAAATTTTATTAGTTTGTGGATTCACCTCGCTTTCGAATAAGGTCTGAACAAGCTATGAGACTGGAATATGTTGATACTTGGCACACAATTTATTACCAAATCCGAACACTATCTTTTTTCATTTTTTTTCTCACAAAGGTTTGTCATACTGTATATCTGTAGCCTTTACCTGCATCATTGAATATTTTGACTCCGCTGGGCTTCCGAACCCATTGACTCCAATAAAGCTGCTGCTGAAGTAAGAGTTTGTAAGATTGGCATCACTCAGAGTTGCACCCTCCATTCCTGGGACTGTGGATGGAGACATAAAGTTTACCAATAATGTTTGTAAAAAGAAAATAACTAGATTTCACGGTTTATATTACCAAGGAATAACTCTGGAGAGATCATGTTGTTAAATATCGATGTCAATTTCAGGGATACCATGTGTCAAACTAATTGGAAAAGCTGAGCTAACTATGAAGCATGTAAACAGTGCACAAAAACAGTTAAATGCTACTACAAGGCGCCATTCAGTCAAACAATGACATTTACGACAGCTACTCCAGGTTAATGTGACTTCAGGCAGTTTTACGCACACAGCACACATAAACGCTTGTTGTGTCCGGTTTGTTTACGCCAAGATTGCACAACAAAAACAATGCCTTATCAGCTAGCATTGACACGCTAATTAATGCAAACATGCTGTGCACAACATTAACTACGCTATATTTGACATGAAGAATATTCAACTGCATCAACGATTAATGCAAACAGTCTCTAAAATGTCTATTTTTTTTCTGAAACAAAGCCAAACCAACTAAAGTTAGTTTACGCGATAAATTCGAAGCTAGTGTAGCTAACGCTAACTAGCTAATGGCTTCATCAGCTAGCATTAGTAAATGTGTCCACTCACAGCTGTCATACAGAGACAACGGGCCTCCGTGTGAGTTGTAGGAGCGTGGCTACTGTTAAAGGCTGTAACAGCATAAATAACTAATAAACATTAAAACAAACATAATCACAAGACGGCTACAGAGCACGTTACGGGCTAGTTGCAGACTGAATGGTTTGGATCTGGCACGTAAATGTTAACCACGTTGTTTAGAGGTAAAGAGGCCTGAGTGAATCCTCGAGCTAAATTATATCACAGTCCCAAAAGGCCCAGAGATAAAGTCAGTCAGCCAACCCATGAGAGGCCTTGATTCTGTATACTTACTGGCCAGCAACTGTCCCTCCAGAGACGTGCCTGCAGGCCCCAATGTTTCGGTCTTCTTGGACACACCGGTCCCTCCGCCGCCCGGAATGGCCGCCGCCGTACTTCCAAGGGAATACCCCGAGGGTGTCCCGCCACCACCGGCCATAGGCAAGGGGACGGGGCTCCCGCCGCCGCCGTGCAGCGGCAGGCTTGCCATGGACGGATCCTCGTGTAGGAACTGACACTCATCTCCATAAAAGCAGGTTTTGTCTTTCGCGTAGTATCGGCAAAACTTCACCTTGACATTGGGTATCCCGGCACCCCCGAGCGGAGCAGCTGAAGGTGGGAGTCCACTGTTCATGGCACCGCTGCTGCCGCCACTGCTGCCGGAAGACACTCAAACATAGAGACGCAGAGAGCTAGCGTGCTAGCCAGCTAGCTTACAAACAGTTCCCCCGTAAAGCAAAGAAATAGTATCACTTCAGCTCATGGAGTATATTTAACATCCTCCACTACTCACATCATAAAGCTAACATGCAATTTTGGTTTAAGCAAAACGACTGCATGCGTGAAATCCAGGTCGTCGTTATTGTCGCTATCCATGCAGTCGCCTTCCCTGCAAAATAGCCTGTTGTTGTTTTCTGCTCGCAGCCAGGCTGCTGTGCTAGAGACCAGCTAGCATAGCTTTGCATTGTGGGTACCGCCGCGCTCACCTGCTCCAAATGCAAGCTGCAAATAAACGCTCTGCACGGGGAGAATGTTCCGTTCTTAGTGCTGCCGGAGGGGAAATATATGGCCATCTTTAAACCAGAACACAGAAAAGCAATGGTTCAGTGAAAGATCATTTCAAAGTTCAAAACTTATATGAGATTCAGATTTCTTTTATTAATTATATTCACACACACACACTATGTAGTTATAGCATCCCGTATTGTTGTGATACTAGCTCGTGCCATGACAGACTATTTTAATCGATTTTTTTAGGTTTCTCTCCGTCCTGCATGCTGCTCTCATGCGTGACGGCGTAAACTTCCTCTTTTTTAAGTCTTACTTGCACACTTGTCGCGCTCCGGCTTCAGTGTGACCAGAGCCTGAGTATGTGACGCCTGACAGCGGTAGAACATGACGCTGTGGGGGCACCAGAGTGTGTTTGCGGGTGAGTGAGTATTATGATCGGCGTTACTGAATCTGATGTCATATTATTATCAGTTTACTTTTGTGAGGATTCAGAGACTTGAAAATAAAACGTTAGACTTCAAAAGGTTTCTAAACTATTTGTAACTTAATAAATAGTTGTTTAAAGATTGAATAGCTTTACAGAAACACTTTGCTGAACAGTTTTTTGGAGGAACTTCACCAAAGAGCAGCAAAGGCGCAATTTGAGCTGAGCCATCTTTATACACAGATAATCAGCTTTAACAAATTAATAAATACTGATTAATACAAATTAATAATATCAGCAAAGGGTTATTAGATTACAAAATGAGGGAAATATAATGATACAATTTTACATAACAAAATATATATCATACTTGTTCTTTTAATGGAAACACTGATGTCTTACTATTTTAATGATGCTTTTTGGAAAAATATGTTCATCTTGTTGAACAGGAGTAAAGCCCCTTTAGGCAAATTAAACAACATC
The DNA here is from genome assembly GCA_013363375.1 of Menidia beryllina. Classification (NCBI taxonomy): domain Eukaryota; kingdom Metazoa; phylum Chordata; class Actinopteri; order Atheriniformes; family Atherinopsidae; genus Menidia; species Menidia beryllina. The sequence continues at coordinate 4,062,504 of JABUIW010000156.1, forward strand.
CTGGGTTAACTGTCAAATCCATCAGACACTGGTGAATAATGTATGCACAATATTTTGTATAATCTGTGTACCAAACTTCTATTTTAAAAGTTTTAAAAAAATCTCCTGCTTTCACAGTGTTTTATCATTTTTAATCCTCATTTAATTCAAAATAAAACCTTTTAGGTTCTGAATTGTTTTCATTTCCTGAATTCATGCAGAAATATTTTATGATTTTGTTCTTTTTTTGTCTCTCCAGCAGCTCTGCTGATGTGCGCTGTCAGCACTTCAGGCACATCTGCTGATGGCCACACGGTAAGAGCTGCTGCAAACTGACAATGAGGTCCTGCCGTTTCTCTCACTCTTTACGCAAAAACTATTTTTTTTCATAAACATCTGTGGCTATATGAGATATTTAAGCGACATTTCACCTGCAGCCCGGATGAAATAAAGTGCACACATATTTAGACTATATGCAGAACAAATATTTAACAGGTTGAACGCATATTAGACAACCTTATAAAGAAGTCTGCAAAAACAGAAGCGCGGCAAGAGGTTGAAAAAATAACCTAAATCCCTTGACTAAATCTGTCAGCTTGTTTCATTTCAGTAGTAATGATGGAGATCCCTGTTAGAAAAACTAAATTAACGGTCACGCATAAGAGCTTATATGCTGAACATGATAGACTTTGAATATGGCTGGATAAAAAAAAAAACTTCCATTTCCACATTAAATCTTCCCAATATTGAACAGTTAAATGCTCGCAGTAAAGAAAGATTTAACATAAACTCTTGCCTTTCAGGTGGTTTCTTCTCGGATGGCCGACAAACTGAGCACACCTAATCCTCCCAACATTTCAATCTTTGTGGGTAAGAAGCTCGTCATCTCCATGCAGGGACTGTTGGGGTTATTCAGTCAGCTGTCAACTCACAGGAAGAACGTTACTGGTTTAAACGTGATTCGTTTTGAGTCTTTCTTTTGGGACTGTGTAGGCTTTTCTCACGATAATTTCTGCTTTTTTTAGAGGTCTAAATCATGTTTAAATGTCTAAATTGGCATTAGAGATGAGTGTGGTTTGTCATCGGCAGTCTTCTTGCCTGATGGTGGCTGGGACATGTTTCCATTTCCGCCGCCTCAATCAGGGTCAAAGAAAGAACAGAAAATTAACATTAAGATAATCAATAAATTGATGTACTTTTCAGAACATCCTTCAAAGCCAAAACTGATGCTGGCCAAAGTAAATGTACTTGGCAGATCTCCTGATTTTGAGTGCAGTTATGAGGGCCTCCCCCCAAAGCCCACACTGCTGTGGACTGGGTAAGATGCTATCCATTTATTTATTGATTAATATTAACCTATGCACACCCAACAAATACATGTCCTACTGTCACCAGCTTTATTAAAGAAATAATTTTACTCCCACTTCTCCAAATGACCGTCTTCCTTATTATGTCAAATGCTAGTAATAAAAAGGGGGAGGACGCCGTATCTAGTTCTGACTATTCTGATAGAGGAGTGATGTGTTGCGCTACCAACGCTGAAGGACAAGAGTGCACCCAGTTGTATGACTATGGCAAGTAGATTTTAAGATGTATGTTTCAAATCAATTTTCACAAGTTATTTAACCTTAGCGGATCTATGTGTTGCCTGAAAAAACTAGCTTTCACAAAATGATAATTGGAAAGCTGTTTTTTAAACTGCTGTTTTTGTAAACACTTCATGATAAATGATGTTGGACCTTCCCATGTTTCAGATTTACAGTTGAATTCAAAGAGCAGTGACGAGGTTTCCAATATGACTGTGAGCCCTGGTGAGTCTCTTCTGCTCCGCTGCAGAATGGAATATTCAGGTGATCCTTTTTGGAAGAAAGAAGGCCAAAAATTGGAGGAAAAGTCATTTCCGTGTGGAAATGAGAAGGTACTGTGTTCTTCTAATGAGGCATTTGAGGTTTTATAGTTAGGTCACAATTTTCTCTTAAGGTTTCCTCAACAACACACCATATATTTTGACATTCTTTAGATAAAGATACAAATCAATCAACGGGTTGAACCTCACCATATCAATATCAATGTTTTCCTTCCAGATCCAGATGTGCATTAAAGAGGACTCTCATTCTGATATCAGAATGACTTACCTGTTCATCCCATCAGTTAACTTTAATCACAGTGGAACATACAGCTGCTCTCAGGAAAATGAAAAAAATAAGTCTGTTTATATTCAGGTTAAGGGTAAGTAGAGTTCATTATTTTCTGGATGCATCTGTCACAGCAGAATAACTGAATGATGCACAGACTCATGCACTCATTTATTCCTATCTTTTTAGCTGAAAGTTTCCTCTCTGCCGTGCTGGAGGATAAACACATCCTCACAGCTCAAAACGCACGCAGCTCCTGCTTGCAGGCAAATGTGTCCTACCACCCTGTGCTCCAGCAATGTTACTGGGAGGCTCCTGATAAAAACCTGACTACATGCACAAGAGAGAAATGGGTAACGAAACACAGGTAAAGCCATTTTTGAGGAGCACAGTATTAATATCTCTGAAAAAGTTGCAGCATCCAGAATCATATAGATAGACAAAAAAAAGGAACACTAAGAATATACATTGACGAATGTTAATCTGTTGGTGATTTGACTGTTTTCTTAGGACTGTGAAGTTTTGCAGTGCGCTCAAATCCGGAGTTTATAAGTTACACTTGGCTACAGGTGGAGGAGGAAAAGAAACGAAGAATGTTACAGTTTGTGTTGTTGGTATGCAAATTTGGTGTTGTAATTAAAGCACATTCATTGTTGAGCGTATATTTTAAAAGCTTCAGTGTCTTTAACTCACTGATGTTCTTGCAGACACACCTGAACTAAACCCCAAGATTCACGACGATAACATCACCTTTGAGACTGCCAGTCTCGTGCCAGCTAACTACACCTGGATGTCTGGCACCTTGATAAATGAGAGGTATTTATGCTCACAGTGGCTCGGCTCAAAGGTCACTTCAGCCCAAATGATGAAAGGTCCCTTCTCTCTGTGTCTCTATAGCTGTGAAAATGATTCATCCTGGAAGGTGGTCTATCGGGGCCATCAACCCGGTTCTGCCAACTTCTGCAATAGGACCATCACAAGCTCAATCAGTAGAGACCAGATCGCTGGGCAGTGTTTAAAGTTTTGCCTGACAAATTCAGCTGGGTCCTGGTGTCAGGCCATCACCATGACAGCGTCACCCGTTGCCCTTCACTTAAAAAGTAATGCTACTTTCACTGCTTTCATTAAGTAACGGTGGGATGGTCAACAGCTCCTGGTACTAATAACATTGTGTGTTGTGTAGCTGTGGGGACCTCTGGTGAGACGTTACTGCTGAAAGTGGGAACTTTTCTTCTCATTCTGGCTTTGGCGGTAGTCATCATGGTGCTCGTGTACTTTGTCAAAAAGAAGGTCTGCATTATACACCAGCTCAGGTACCAACACATGAGCACAGAGGCGCCTGACATTAAACCCTTCTGTTCCCCGCAGAAACCCCAGTATCAGCCCCAGCTACAGATGATCCAGATGGTTGGACCCTATGACAACGATTACATCTACATCAACTTCAAGGACTTTGAGTACGACAAAAAATGGGAGTTCCCCAGAGAGAACTTGGAGCTGGGTATGAATTACGTTGAGCAGTAGACATTAAATTAGATTTTACAAATGATTGTTAGACTATTACTAAATTACCCAACTCCATTTTCAGAATTTATACTCCGAACAGAATTTATAGGTTTGGCACATTTATTTAAGGCAAATTACAGTATGCTGCTTGAGAGGAATTGTTTGCCCTCAGGGGTGTTAAATCCGTCTGCACCCGGCAGCATTTCTGTGTTACCACATATTGAGCTGAAGATGAGAACCCAAGCTTTGCTCGACAAAACAGACCTCGGTCTCTGCGATTAGTTTTCAACATAACCATCTGAGAAACACTCCAGTTGATGGATTTACTACCAAGTTTCATAGATATCTCGTGCATGACAGGGGGCTTCAGCGGGGTCCACATAAGCAATGATCATGTTGAAACTTTCCTCAGAGTGTTTCTCTGCCTTCCTCAGGTAAAGAACTGGGCTCTGGAGCTTTTGGCATGGTGCTCCAGGCGACTGCTTATGGCATCAACAAGTCTGGAGTCTCACAGCAAGTGGCTGTCAAGATGCTCAAAGGTCGGTGTTTGTTCTGGGAGTGCAGCACAACAGCTTTGTGTTCGTGTCTGATCTTGTGTTCTGGCGTGCAGAAAAACACCAGTCAGTGGAGAAAGAAGCTCTCATGTCTGAGCTGAAGATGCTGACTCACATCGGTCATCACAACAACATTGTTAACCTCCTCGGAGCATGCACGGACTCTGGTACGTTTACACACACACACATGTAATCCTATACAGCCAACTTCTTTTGCAGGGAGGTGCATGAGTTTCTGGTTATAGTTTGGCATGTCCTTTGTGAGTAGGGCATTGAAGTCTACTAATTGTCATTATATCCCTCTTCATAGGACCCATCTACCTGATTTTCCAATACTGCTGTTATGGAGATCTCCTGAACTATTTGAAAAAGAACAGCGACCGCTACCACAAGTCAGTGACGGATGCATTTACCAAGGACCGTTTCAGAAACATTTACAAGAACCTGCACGTCAAGAATGACAATAGGTGGGAATTTAAGAACAGTAGAGGTCAACAATGGCCAAACAATAAAAAAAACAATAACAAAGCATAAAATGGCATTTGGCTGCACTTGTTTTTAAGAAAAAGGGCTCAAAAACAAATGCAGCATTTGCATATGACATCAAATATATGCTAATGTTTTATTGTTGAATTTCGTCCCCTCTTTAAGTTTAAGTTATGTGAAGTTTTCTTGTGTTTTGGGAAACATTTTGACTGTAATGTTGGCAGTGTTTTGGGTGAGCCATCCTCAGCAGTGGACAACTACGTGCCAATGCACAGCTCCACCACCAGGGGCCAGGAGAACATCGCCCTCCTCACCCTCAGCGCCTGCGACAATGAGGGTGAGAAACTATTGCAGACCTAGAGAAAGTGCATATTTTTTTAAACAAGGCACATGTACGTTGGTTTGTAACTTGATTGAACATGTTTACAGACCCGGAAATGTATGAGGACCAGGAGGATCAGACTGAAGACCTGAAGGCCATCACCTTTGACGACCTGCTCAGCTTTGCTCTCCAAGTGGCCAAAGGCATGGACTTCCTCTCATCCAAGAATGTAGGAGGCAAACTGTGAAGCTTCTCGCCCTTTTTTGCAGCCCACAAAATTGACATTTGCTTAACTTCAATTTGATCTGCTTTAACGATTTATAGTTGGTTCATAATTTTTTGCTTTGGAGTATCAGTCAGAAAATATACCAATCATAGGATATTATGCTGGCATTTGGGAAATAGATTGGGGCATTTTTAAACTGTTTCTGACATTTAAGGGGATCAGACTTGTCAAAGAAACACTGCTCAGTTTTTTTTTTTTTTTAAAAGAACACATCTTCAAACGTGAAACATTAGAAATATTGGTGACTGTGGCTGTTTCTCTGCAGTGTATCCACCGGGACCTGGCAGCTCGCAATGTGTTAGTGACAAATGGCCGGCTGGTGAAAATTGGCGACTTTGGACTTGCTCGGGACATCGACAATGACTCCAACTATGTTGTGAGAGGAAACGTATGTGCCATGACACACTTGTCACTTATATTTGTTTCGATTGTGTGTGCGTTTTTTCATCTTTAACTTGCCTGCCCATCAGGTGCGTTTACCGGTGAAGTGGATGGCACCAGAGAGCATCTTTCAGGGGATGTACACCATGAAGAGCGACGTCTGGGCTTACGGAATTCTGCTCTGGGAGATCTTCTCACTCGGTAGTTTTCAGCGCTTTCAGTGTGCAGCACATTTAAAAACCCATTCACTTCCGGCATTGTGACTCACAAATAAATACTCAATTGTTCTCAGGTGTTACTCCGTACCCGGGCGTGAAGGTGGATCACACGTTTTATTCAATGATTGAGAGAGGATTCAAGATGGAGTGTCCGTACTACGCCGATGAGTCTGTGTAGGTGTCTTCAAACTGGCTGCGTTGAATTTTGGCAAAAGTTCTAATCCCTCATTTATATATTAATGTGAATATTTAAATAACTATATTATAATGTAATGTAGTGTAGCAGTATTTGACTTTTCTAAATTGATCATTGAGTTTAATTTTCCTGTTTTTTCTCCAGGTATGATATGATGTGCCAGTGTTGGGCCCTCGATCCCTGCCAACGGCCGTCTTTCTCTAAGCTGGTGTCCTTCATGTGCGACCAGCTCACAGACAGAGAGGAGAAGGTATAGGCCTGCCGCGCAGAGTCAGCATGTTTCAGTCCAGTCCAGCACTTCTGCTGTGCTCCCCCTCTTAACCGAGCTCCTTCCCGTTTTACAGCTCTACCACAACATGCACGACCAGACTTCCAGCGACTACCAGAATGCAACAACCATTCTGCACATTTCAGCATTGACCAAACAGAATGACAACAAAGCGACGTCAGCCAATGACTACTGTCGAGCCTACTCGACTGAGGAGAGCAAGGCGGGAGCGTCAAACTCAGTGGCTGTTGCAGTTGAAGAGGATCTTCTGAAGCCATCTCTTACAGAGTGATCACCTATTATATGCTAAAGTTCCAACTATTTAAAAAAAAGATATATTAAAAAATTTTCAACAGTCTAATAATAATCCCAATAATGACTGTAAAATGCACTGCTTGTATGTACTTTTAACTATATGTAGCATTTATCTAATATTACTTTTTTCTGTCCGTATTAGTATTCGGGACAATGTTCTATTATATCTGTGAGTTTGAAAAGAAAAATAATCTTGATTTTAAATGGACGCCCATCAGACACAAATTTTGGATAAACTGCCTAATTGAGAATAAGTCCTCCTCATGTCACCAAAAAAGCTCTGAGGACTTACATAAAAGAGGGCATAAATAAAACATCTGAGAGCTCCCAGAGGTAAAGAGGGATGTTGGCAATAGATGCCAGTGGAATTGGAGGTAGGTTGTATTCCTTACTCTTTTCTGTGCCTTATTGAGCCCTGCCTGGGGGGTTATTATGGACAGCCTTTGCTTAAGGGTTGTGATGTTTAGCTTGGTGACAAGAACATCCATGAGAATGCAGGATTTCCAGCCAAAAGTAACAAGTCGAGCAACGGTTTTAAGTTTGTGGCTCATACGTGTATAAGAGTTCATGGAGGGAGTCTATATGCTTTAAACTATATACATTTCATCTTCCCTCAGTAGTATCAAAATAATGTAGAGACTGACAGTATTTCAATTTATATTTCCTCATGCATATTTTCCTGGTATAGAAAATTTCTTAGCAGATATGAATGAAAGTTAATTTTTATGCTTTTTCTACATATTCCACCAGCTTAAAAATCCTTGGTATATATTTATACTGTATTTTATCATTTGTATACTTGCCATGAAATGCATTTCAGTTATTGAAGGAACAAGGGTGATCACTTCTAAGTTAAGTGTTTCTAATGAGAATAAAGATTAAAGAACAGATTAGGTAATCTTTTTCCTCTGTTTCATTATCCATTTGATTTATTTTGTGGTTGCATTTTTGTTTAACAATATCCTTGAGTCTCCAGCTTGAGTTTGTGTAAATATCTGCTGATCAGGCTAATTATGAGCTCATGATCACAGTGAATTGTTTTCCCCGAAAATGTTGCACAACATGATAAAGCTACCTTGGGGCCAGTTTTCTGGAGGCTGAAGTAGCCTAAACAAATTTTTCTGGAAATGTAAATATTTACCTTTTTCAGTACTGCTTTTCTTAGAAAAAGGGTGCAAAGTTTTTCCTCACACGTCCAGGCCTCTATACGCACTTTAGGCGCAGTGCAACGGATCAAATGAAGTCCAGATTTATAGGCCAGTATTGTTCAGATTACTGGAAATTCAAGATTATTTATTTGCTCTGTCAGATAAGAGTTAACCCATCCCACTAATAGAAACACGAGCTAGTAAGGGGGGGGGGGGGGCGCGTGTGGACACGAGTGCGTAATCCCATGTGGACATGTCGTCCGAAGGTCATAAAACTGTGCCTGTGCAACCACAGTTCCCCCAAAAGCATGGACATTGCGGCAGTAAATGGTCTTCCTTATGAGGATTTTGTTGATATATTCGGAAATGTGGTAGAAAAATGTCCGATAATCACGGCTGCTGTGTGGACAAAACGTCCCTTTGCAAGTCTGAGCGCTTTGGAGGCCGCCATACATGACTTCATCGATGCTCTCCCACAATCTGGTGAGAACCTTTTTAAAGATGTGCTATATTGAAACCATGTTTACATTTTGGTGTCTTGTGAATTGCTTCCACCATTAAAAAAAAAAAACTCGGAGAAATAATCAGTATTTAAACTCGTCTAGGCAAAGAAGGGATCCTCAGGTGTCATCCGGACCTCGCGGGCAGAGACCTCCACAGCGGCACGTTGACCCGAGAGTCGCGCGAGGAGCAGGCGCGAGCCGGGATGGACGCGCTGGGCCCAGCAGAAGGCCGGCGCGTGGCGCGGCTCAACGACGAGTACAAGGAGCGCTTCGGCTTCCCGTTCGTCATCTGCGCACGGAGGAGTGACAAAGCCAACATCTTGCTCCAGCTGTCCGAGAGGTGCAGAAACGAGCGCGCGGTGGAGCTGGCGCGCGGGATCGAGGAGGTAAAGAAGATCTGCCGCCTGAGACTTCAAGATCTTGTGCACAGTGACGCTCCAAACAAGTTGTGAATCTAGACCTTTGACGTTTGCATCGTATTTACAGTTTAACCACCTGAATGGAAGGACAACTGCCGTCAGACTTAGAGACTGTGATATATACTTTATTTCAAAATTACCGTCGGTGTTATTGATCCATCCAATAGGAATGATTCCAACAATAAAAAAAATGTCCACCAATTACTCAAATTCAGGATTTGGCTTAGATTTGTTTAGAAACTGAAACTGATATATGGACAATAAACACAGTTAATATGATACACACTTTTCATAAACGTATTTCATTACTGTCGACTTGAGTGATGTGAAAGAAAACTCAATTTGACCGAGCAAGTGCAGGGGGGAGCCGACGCTCTTCCGATCTTGACTGAAGAGTGTG
>JABUIW010000156.1:4072737-4107789 GCA_013363375.1 Menidia beryllina
ACACACACACACACACACACACACATATATCTATATATATGTGTGTGTATGTATGTATGTGCGTTTGTTTTCTGAGAGTCATCCACCAGTTGAAGGTTATGTACAGCAAAAACAAGAATAATTGGCTTTAAAAAAGAGGAGTAAACGTTCAAAAGCGGCAATTGTGATGGAACCCTGGGTATAAGTCTGACAGCCTCGTGATTACCCTTAAAAGGCCCTTAAGTCAGAAAGAGACCATGGTTCAACATTCAGATAGTAAGGTTTAAGGACAAATAAGTCCAATAATAACCTCATAAAAATAACATTTATCACAAGAAAATACTAAAGACTCCATGTTATGGCTCAGATTTGTTTACGGTACTTTTTAGGAAGGTTTTGCAACTTTTGCTTGTTGAAAAATCCCACCCAAATATAATATACACATCTTAAAACTTCTGAGAACTCTCATCTCACAACAAGATGAACTTTACTTGACCACACTGTGTGACAGTCTGACAAACCCACAAAATCAACACAACAATGGTCTTTAAATTGCAGATATTTTCTGAATTCAGAAACCCAATTCAGCAGGGACGAAAAAAACTTCAACTTCAACGTCCAATAGAAATTAAGTTAACCATTAAAAACTAAATGAACTTAATAATTAGCTTAGTAATTAGCACATTTTACCTATCAAACAGTAAAGCCTTGGCTCACTGCACCCATGAAAAAGTCTTTCTTGGCATAAGGCGCACATCAATCAAAAGTTTGTGGCTACGTTTTAGGTAATAACAACCTATTGTGTTCTACAATATCCATTCATTGGTGGTTTAGGTGATTTATAAATTAAAAAAATATATATTATTGACAGAGAAACCCTACATTTTTAAAGGATAAGGCCTGGTAACAGCTCCGAACATCCGGGGCCATTTACAAGCCAACAAAGTAAACTGCTCCCATAAAGTTATTCGAAACTATCTTGTTTGACGATGAATAAATAAATAAATAGCTACATAAAGGTTTTGATTTTGATTTGACAAAAACCTTTAGCCGAATTACTGAAAACTAAATGAAGTGAGTTGTGAGGGTTTACCTGCCCACTGTCCCTTCCAGGTGTGTGAGTGGGATTTGGTCGTTTTCATCCAGGGAAAGGGGAGGTGGTATCTGCCCTGCTCGGCCGGCTCTCCATAGCCCGGAGGCTGGAGGGCCGGCTGCTGGAGCCCCTGGTGCAGGTGAAGCACGCCCGGGTCCTCCCGCACGCCGGGCAAACTGTAAGCGGGGGCGATGTCGGGAAGGCTCGTCTGCTCCAAGGCTCCCAGGGACGAGGAGGTGTAGACCGAGTGGACCTGCCTGCTCATGTAGAGGCAGGGCGGCGGGCTGTGGCTGAACTCATCCCCCTGCGACCTCTGGTACGCGCAGGAGTCTTTGAAAACCTGAGTGGGGTAGTAATGGTCTTCTCGATTCATGGCTGGCGGGGACCCAGAGGCTCCGAGGGGCCGTCTGCGCGCACATGCACCGTACCTGCGCCCTCCCGCGGCGCGTGGACCTTCGGCTTCACCTGCCTGTGGCGCAACTGCGAGGCCCGCGCGGCTCCGCGCAGGTGTGTCACTCTGTCACCATGTGACCGCGGCGCCCGGCTCATTGGTTTCACTGTTTGCTCAGAACCACAGGCCTGTGGCGCCCAGTTTCCAGGATATTCAGCAGCTTTTTTTCCTCTCCCTTCAGTAAATTGAACGGAGCGGCGCGTAAATCAATGCCACTCTGCAAATACCCGCGACGTTTACCTGCCATCCACCTGCGTGTGCCCCCCCCCCCCCCCCCCACCAGAGAAAAGCAGAATATGCGGCACCCTGCTTCCACACTCCAGAGGCAGCGTTAGTTCAGAGCATGGAACAACGGCGTTCCTTATGTAGGGCACATTGGAGTACCTTCAAAAAGAGCAGCAACCTACTTTTTATATGGACACATCATAGTCTGCACACAGCGGCTGATGAATCAATACGTGAGGGTGCAAACATTGGTTGACCCACGATAAGAGGCTCCCCCGAGGAAGCAGTCGTCTTGGAAACTCAAAAGGGGTTAAAAAAAACAACACTGTAACTATTTTCCACTGTCTTTTCTCTGTTTACCCTTTTCTGAGATTGAAAACCTATCCATTACACTTTTGTAAATGCGTCATTTAACACCATTTTGCTCGCGTGGGCCCGCCGTCCCCCGCACGAAAGGGCCCTTGGCGACAGCAAACTGGATGCACTCTCGCCGTGTTTGCCGGCCATTAGCCGGGTGGCGTCCCCGTGTGTGTTCGCCCCATTAGACAGCAACTCTCGTGGTAAACCAATTAAGCTGGAGAGAGCGAATGAACTCAATTAGGCGGTGGGCGCGCGGGGCGCGTCTCCGGGGCTCGCCCGCGACTCTCCGAGGCGCGCCGTAAAACAATGTGAGACGCTTATTATCAAGCGCGTTGCACGGGATAATCCCGCTTTTACTCCGACCGCGCACGCGGTATCAACGGACTATTTGCACTGAGATCTTCAAACGCAATTATAGCACTTTCCACGGTATCTTAATGGGGCACTCAGCGAGGTTATAAAGTTCAAGTAAACCAAATCTATGCTAAACACCCCCCCACACACAATGGCTTAATGGTATTTATATTTGATCACTGTTGCAAAGAGGAAGGAAACAGTTAACCCGGGCTGTTATGTCTCCACTTTGGTGGAGACAGACAACATGATTTATGAAGCATGACAGCGTTAAACGCATTTTAGACAGCTTCCCCCGACATTTTTAATGGGCAGAAGAGAAGCGATGCAACTAAAGGTGCCATATGTGTAGATGTGGCCACAAATAGTGACAGCTGCCACGCCTGTAAAGCGCTGGGAACAATAAAATGGTTGTGGGGACAAGCCAAATGGATAGGAAACACACAGCATTACAGCACTTTCACTGCTTTAGCTAGTTCAACTGGTCCTTTGCACCCCCCCCCCATACTCCCACAAAACCCAATGAAAATGCTGCTTGAAAAGTTTTTTAAAAACATCTTTCAAGCCCCCTCCGAACTATTTCAGCTTACCTTAAATTAAATGTTTTTAGGTGTCACCATTTGTTCAGGTCAAGTTAGGAGCGATAAGAAAACAAGTTCTTTTTTTCTCCCTTCACAAACAAACCCGTTTCTGATAGCTGGTCCCTGCTTGTCAAAAAGCTGGACACACAATAAACTGGGCTTACCCTGCGGGGACGGCAGCGTGGCCTAAGCAAACATCCCGACCAGAGGAGCAATAACCGAACAATGCTGAGGACATTCTAACTGAGATCAAACCTTGGAGGCTGATATCGGGTCGCACAACCACACCACACTGTGAGGAGGTCCTGTGTGTCCACAAGCCTGGTTGGTGTTTTATCCTTTCAGGTTTTTGTGACTTTTTTTAAAGATGTTGAAATGATTTTAGCTGGAGCGCGTGGGGATTTTAGAAAAAAACTTTAAAAGTTAATTAGCCAACAGCCAAGATACTAATCGTCTTCCTTTTTCCTATGAGGAGAGGACATATAGATTAAGTCTTAAGGTGAACAGTGCAGGTCTCCTTGGACTGCAGCTATGGAAGGGTGTGGAGGTTTGTTAGGGATCAATTTCAACTCTGTGGAACAAGTGCTTCCCTCCCAAACCAAGGTGACTCAAGAGCTCTGCTCCTGGCTGCTTTTCTCTCTGCTCTGTCCATCAGCATGTCTCCGGCCCCTGTCCTCTCTGTGTCTGTAGCGGTTGTCCTTCTCTCTGTCCGACCGCTTGTCCTGGTGTTGGCGGCTGTCCCTGTGGTGATGTTTGTGGTCCGTGCGGCCTCCGTTGCTCCTGTGGGACTTTGGGGGGGGACCTGCTCCTGTCCCTGCTCCTGTCCGGGGACTCGCTCCTCAGACGCCCCCTGGTGGTGGAGTGTCCAGATCTGGGCTCCTCGGACCGCCGCTGCAGACCAGTGGAGCGCAGGGTGTTGAGGAGGAAGCGCTTGTTGGTGCTTCTCAGAGGGCATTTCAACCTGACAAATGAGCGAACAGTGATGTGGATACCGCTGTAGAAAACATACATATATATATATATATATATAAATCACACACACACATATGCATGTTTGTGTATAAGATGTTTGTGTGAGCTTGATTCAAGTGTTGCTAAACAAAGCCAGTCAAAGATACACATATTTCCACCCACACTCTGCTCAGAGCTTAGAAACCTTAATATAAAAAAAAAACATAAATGTACTGTGAGGCGCAAATCTGAGTGATTTTTAATGTTTTATATGACTGTAATATGACTTAAAAAATATTAACTAAATATTAACTATGCGCTTTTAACAGTAGAGTTGTGTGTGGGGGTGGGTAAATTTACCACCTGGTAGTGATAATGGATGGATGGAGAACTTGCTAACTAAATAAGGGATTCACAACCTTAAAAGAGAGTCCCTGTGGAAAGCAGAAAGGGCCTGCACATGTCCTCACTGCAGAGCTGAGGAGGCTTCTGTCACAGCCTTTTAGTGAGTTTGCTGGGTGTCTGTGACTGGCTCTGATGCCAAACTGAAGACTGCAAAGAGATGTGCTCTTTATCATCAGACTAAAAGAAGACAAACAACTTCTTCCTTCAAACATGGAAGATCCTACGCTTCCTCCAGAGATCAATGTCCACTCTGTCTATTCTTTTGGGGCCTCTGACTTACAACTCTGGAATGTTGCAGTTGATTGGTTTTTGTTTTTATGCTTGAGTCAAGCTAATGACCCATAACCTAATTAAACATAGGGTATTCGATGCCTAATACAATCAAACGTGGGATGAAATCTAAAGTAGAAACCTCTGGATATGTAACAGTCAGACACCAGGCTGGAGCAGGGGACATTTCAAACACAGTGCTCACCATCCTGCGGGGCCCATGGTCTCTGCTCTCACCCGGGCTCTGTCCGTCTCTCTGAGGAGCTCATCGATGGCGCGCCTGGATGAACAGATCCAGAAAAACGACAAGCGTGCAGAAGAAAAAAAAAAAAGAGTCATTCAGGGTACGATAGGACGATGGGGTGAAGCTGGGGACGGAGATGGCGAAAACCTGCCAGTGGAGCCAAGAGGGGAGTAATCTAATTACGTGATAGAGATGCAGAGCGTGGAAGTGAATCACGAGGACGGACTGAATGAATGAGGGAGAGCAGCAGTGTCCCCGTTTGACCCGCTGAGTCAGCAGAGTCTCATCAGAGGGGACTCACCGATTTCACACAACACACCGCTGGCGGCTAACGTCCCCGTGAGGGCCTAATGTGCTCAAAGACACGGAGCTCAAAGCTGCCTGTCAGTTAAACAGCATGAGGACCACAGGCAGGGCACCTTTCAGCAGATGGCGGGGGGTTACAGCCATGGAGGAAACCTGTCTGGGGGTGTGTGCAGACGCCAGCTTTTTTCTACCAACCGAGACCAGACAGTCTGAGAGCCACTTACTTTTCCAACTCGTTGTCTTCCGACATCGTGTTTTTATAACGTAGACGCAGCTAATCGCGAAATTTGTTCAGCTTAAATCGATTACTGCATGTTAATTAATGCAACTTCTCCTGTTTACCTCCACGCGAGGTCCTTCAGCCGAGGACCCACCTCGTACTTGGCTGCCCCTAAGAGTGCCAGCTCGTTTTTTTTTAAACAGCCACAAAATCATTTTAACCCTAGAGTAAGGAACAATTACATGGTTTGAATATTGGCAATAGCGTGTTTTTGTTTTTATCGAATGAAGCAACAAAGCAGAGGTGAAAACGTCCTGACATTTTCAGTGACGCCAAAGTCTTTTTCTAAGTATTAACCAGGATTCTGTGCATATCAAAAATCTAAGCGAAACTACTTGGAGTGTCTGCAAAATTATCTTTAAAAGAAATTGCACTGGGAAAGTCAATTTTTAATCAGTTTATTATATGTAAAATGACCAAAAATATAATTTTCCTTAAAATGAACATATCTGTAGAGACGAAGGCATAGGCTATTTCTAATGTGAACTTTAAAGCCCTTTCAGTGCCTTGTCTCAAGATTTACATGGTTGCTGCTGCTATTTTATTGGTATTCGGCAATAATTAAGTGAGGGGAATTTCCTTTTTGAGCAGGCAGTTGAGCAGCCACCTCTAAGGCAGCCGGAGATTGACAGCAACAAACTCCGCCCTTCCCCATTGACGGACGGCGGTGGGCGGGCCAGAGCCCACCAAAGGCACGGGGGCGTTTTCGTGCGGGCTTTTGCGGAACGGCGCTTTTGTTGCGGTGAATGCGTGATTGAGGTCCCGCCGCTGGTAATTGTCTTCCCCCCCCCCCCCCCCCTCCCCCCCATCCCACCCCTCTGTGGAGCGCGGGCGCGCGGCGCGGCGCGGAGGAGCAGCTGGAATAGGTAACAGCACATCTGCATCCAGCGAGTGCCTCCATCAGCGGTGTCAGTGTGTGTCTGTCCGGGCGCTGACACCGCCGTGGACGCCTCTTCTGTCCTCGCTTTTCCGCTCGTGGAGGGTGGGATGGAGTCAGACAGCTGAGGAGGGGGGGTGGGTAGGGGTTGGGGGTGGGGGGGGGCGGTGTTTTTTTTTCTTTTTTTTTTTGCAACAATGTTCCCTTCTAAACAAATCGGTAGCGTGGAAATCATGACACAGCAGTCGGTGCGTTTGCAAGGTAAATGAGGCAAATGGCTTTAAAAGAATGTTTGCAGATTGCGTTTGTGTCAGGTTCAGTTTTTGTTGTCATCTCTGCCATGTCTGGATGTTGTGAAAAAAGCAGCCTATTGCAACATAACTAGCAGAATGGCTGCGGGCCTCTTCCTGTAAGTGGATTTTTGTCCTGTCTCTCTTTCTTTTATTTATTTTTTTAAGATAAGCGATGACGAAAGGCGCAGTTATTTAAAAAAAATGTAGGCTAAGCCGAGAGTACCCGAGTTTTTCAGTTGGTTGCCTAAAACCTCATCTCATCACCTTTGAAAGTGTCATTCCTTCATGTAGCAGCTTGTCATGTGCTTGGAGATTACATTGTCATTTGTGGAAACGGAACAATGAGCAGAGACAGGTGCACGAGCAAGACATTTATCAGGGTAGGAGGACAGTTCAGAGATAATAACAGCACAGCTTTGAGCTTGGGTATTAAAATATCTGGTGCTTTATAATTATAGAATAATCTGTTGCAATGGGGTCCTGCTCTGGGTGCTTTTCATGGCCAGGACTTTAAAAATGCTGGCCCAATGAAAAACTGCACGCTTTATTTATTGATAAAGACAATTCCCTGGGCCAGGTACCTAAAAAAGCTCTTATGCCTAACAAGTGTGAGTGTTTGCTTTTTCCCGCATGAGACTCGTGCATGCATGTCTACAAGTATGAGTGTGATGTGGTGATGTCACAGCTTTGTTATAGGAACAGAGAAGCTTTGTGTCCTCATGACTAATTCATGTCCAGCTGCGGGATAGAGACACAAGCAGCCAGTCACACACACAGACAGGAGCATGTACTTGAAGGAGGCAGAAATAAGTAGCTACCGGTCCGGTAGTCAAGGAGACAAGAGGGGACAGGTTGTCACAGAACTGGGTAGCCAAGGAGACGAGACGAAAAAAGCAGCAGGAAAAGAAAAAAAGGAAAAAAGCAAACTGCCAGAGGGGTTCTTATCATCCCCATCATCTGTGCCGTCAGACATGCTTTCAGGCTGTAGCAGGGAGGAGCGCAGCGTCCTGCTGGGAGCTGTGCATCTGTTGTGTGCCTCCTCTGCATCCTTCTCTGGCTACACTCTGAATGTCAAGCCCCGCTGAACAGAACAGGATCCAGGTCGTCATGGAGACAGGAGCAGACCCTTGCTGGAACAGAGGCAGGTTGTCAGTGTGGCTTGGCCGGGCCGCTCACTGGAGAGGCGCGCCCTCTGCTGTCCGTCCACGGCAGCAGGCCAGCCGGCCGGCCGGCGTTTGGTGGATGGATGCCTTTAGAAACGCCGTGGACTCGCTCTGTGCACGCTCCCAGCTCGGGGGACCCTAACCTGCCCGCTGGAGTGATTTATTTCAAGACTGTGCTTTAGGCATGTACTCTTTCTGTTAGAGGAGGCGGAGTGCATCCACTGTACATGATCTGAGCCAAGCAAAATGAGCGATTAGAGGATTTCTGCCCTTTTTTATATCTTTTGTTAGTGTGTATGCTATTCCCAGCCTCAACCATGTGTGCTCCCTCTCTCTCCCTTCCTTTTCCCCGCTCATGACATGAGCTCTTTCTCACATCAAGTGGATCTCTTTCAGGCATCTTCCAACATCCTTATCTTCTTTTTTGCCCAACCTCCGGTACTTCCTAGCACCTGCCAACGCTACTTTCCCTCTCCTTTGCTTTCCCCATCCCTCATTCTCTGATCTCTGTCCTCTCTCCGCTTCAATCCCGGATAATTCCCTCTCTGTGGAATTGGAAGATTGGAGCAGGCGAGAGTAAAAGAGAGATTATACTGTCAGATTAGCAGACAGGAGCAGCAATACATAATCTCCACAGAGCCACACACACATGTGCAGACGCGGTGCCACATTCGATCTCGTGCAAACCCACACGTGCACAAAGCATTTGCCACATGAATAAACGCACAGGCGCATAATCGGACACACGTTATTTTTTTTCCTGAAACAGCTGTTAAACCCCTTCTGCTGTGCCCTCTGACCCGCAGGGTGATGTGCCAACGGCCGACGGGGGGCATTTGTCCTCTCTGCAACCTGTTCGACCCCTGAAGCTTATGGGATAGGAGAGTGTGTGCCCCTTCCCGTCCCTGCGGTCCCACTGGAGTCATTTGTGCCAAAGCTGAGCTGTGAGGGAGGAGAGATGGGCAGCCCCGGCTGCGAGGTGGACGTCTCCCGGCCGGCCGAGCCGCCGGTGGAGCCCCTGTGTCCGGAGTGCGGGCAGATCCACCGCGGCTGGGAGAACCACCTCTACAACTACCGGCTGGAGGTGGACGACGACCTGGTGTGCCACATCTGCCTGCAGCCGCTGGTGCAGCCGCTGGACACGCCGTGCGGACACACCTTCTGCGCCCGCTGCCTGCGCAGCTTCCTGCAGGAGAGGGACTTCTGCCCGCTGGACAGGACCCGGCTGCAGCTGCAGGCCTGCCGCAGGTCCAGCATCCTGGTGCACAAGCTGCTGGACAAACTGTCGGTGTCCTGCCCCCTGAGTCCCGTCTGCGCTCTCAGCATGCCTCGGTGTGACCTGGAGGCGCACCTCAAACACAGGTAATAAAGATGATTCATAGACTGCTAGACAAATGAATGCTGAAGAGCTGCGCGCTGCAACTTTATTTCGGCTGCGGCCGAAGCCGGTGAGGCCATTAACAAAGACGTACGGCACTCGCTTTCTCATTACGCAAAGCATTGCTTTAAAAACTAGTAAATCCTCCCAAGTGGCTTGTTTCTCAACTGGGTCCGTGGAAAGACTGGATTCGATAGGTTATTTGAGATATTTACCCACTGGTTCTTAAGGTTAAATGCCCCCCCCTCATCCACACTCTTTGGCTTTTGGCCCATTTGGACCAGGTGCTGTGAGACCCTGAGGGGATTATTGAGCTGCAGGTCATGTGACGGGAGATTAGTGGTTCCCTACCGCAGTCATGGGTTGGTTGATCGTAAGCTTCATGTTCTCATTCCACAATCATGCTGGGCAACTTCAACACCAGAGACCTTTTCAACCACTTCTTCTGTGAGACAGCCAAGGGCAACCCTGGCCTGTGGTGAGTGGAACGCAGCGGGACGTGAGGTCAGGTCAGAGGAGGACCAAAACGCCTTTTTCTCACTGCTTTCACACGTTTTGACCGTTCGCTTTCTATCTTGCTTCATGTTTCTTCAGCTATGCACTTAAATTTAAGGTGTGAACTTACCCGCAGACTTTCTGTTCCACAGATCGCCCAGGTTTAGTTTTTGTGGTTGTGTGTATGCGGACAACAGTCAAATAAGCGCCTGCATCTGGCACTGCCGATATCATCAGTGTTATGGATCTGCCTGCAGACGCCTTTATTGATGGATGGCTTCTTTTGCTTGGTGCCTTGTTGTTTTGATGTGGCTCATCGACTGACCACTATCAGCAGTGGGTATTTTCCCTAACGAGCTTAACAAACTGTCCGGACCCACCTGCTGAAAGCCTCTGTGAGTCAGCTGTTTTTGCAGCTGCTGATTTGAAAGTCTTTAAATAAAGGTTGTGCCTTACATAAACCGCCCAACCTATGATGTAAGGCGTTAGAAAATCCTGCTTTCATTTGTCAGCGAAAGGCTTTTGCTAAACGATAGCCTGAACACAACAAGGAAAGTCGCTCTCCCAACCTAGTAAGAGGCTAAAAGTCCAGATTTCGCAGTGGCTTCCAATTAAAGCTCAGTCATCTGTCCTTTTCCATCTGGACAAGGGTGCGTCTTAGCAAAGGTTGCACGCATCTTAATGTGGTTATCCTGAGAAGACGAGGGGAAACAATGCTGGAAAGATCAAAGAGGACTGACGTGATATTCTTCAGCAAAGATTTAAACCTCTGCTCCACCTGGGTCTACCGCTCCCCTGCCCGGCAGCTCTAAGACGCCAACAGGAGCCAAGAGTCTGCTGTCCCTGCGTGTGACATTGTCAGTTGCCATTGTTTATGTTGAGGATTACAGATTCGATGCTGGATATTAGATTAAAAGACAGCAGTGCCAGGACACAGTGTTCCACAGTGCAGTCAAGGTGGAATGGTTTATTATTGATAGGGCGCACAGTCAGTGGGAAAATGTACGGCACATTTCAGACTGATCTTTAAAAGAATACAGATTATTCTTAACCCACAGTCCTGGTCCGTCTCCGGTTCAGGCTTCTGGTCTGAACTCTGGCTGCATCAAAGCAGCTTTGACAGTTTTCCACAATCAATCCTATTGTTTTCCTGGCAGCTCGCCTCACTTTATTGTCACGTCGAAATGCCGTTCTTGAGTAATATGGAAAATATTTTCACTCAGCATTTTCCTCATCCGTTGTCGCTGTCTGCGTCACGGAAGAAACAAAGAACACAAAGTGATGCCGCCGCCAGCCTGTGAGATGGTGCTGGTACAGTCCGGCTCCGGTCCTGGTTTTCTCACCATGTCCTGGCAAACTTCCTTCGGCCTGTCACGTCTGTCTTTGTGGCTCAAACACTTGATTGGTGAAATGCTGAACTGACAGCTGCCTTTTCTTGTATTGTTCCCCCAGATCAGTCTCTCAGTTTGAATTTAAGAAATATCTTGGATTGGTTTTCACTCTGACCTTTACCAGCTGTGAAGCCGAATACAAAGGACTATGCCTCACCCCGTTCAGCCAGATCAGAAATGCACAGCTGGACTCCACTATTAAAGTTAGATCATATCTTTAAGGATAGTATATAATAATAACTTCAAAGAGCCACAAGAAAGGTTTTAACTACTTCATGAAATGAAGTGTGTATTTTTAGATGTCTCTATTTATGGGTTAGCTTTGATTCTGAGCTCTCCTGCAGAGTTTTCATTTTGAGGTAAAGAATAGTTGGAAGAGATTGAACTTGGAAAAATTGATTGAACTTGTTGCGTGATTATACAGAGAATTTATACAATTTGTAAAACAAAAACTGTATTGTGATGTGATTTTCACCCTTTCCATATTTCTGAAATCTCACGTCTTTATCTTTTGAAGGAAGGTGTCTGGGGTAGCTGCTTTTTGCTGTCCACTAGAGACTCTGATCTTTCTCATTATTGTTGTTGGCTTAAAAAAAGGAACTTTAGTCAATCAGGAAAAATGTTCTCTTTCTCTCATTTTTTTAACCTAATCCTTTGAAATAATTTTCATGAAATGAAAAAAGATAAACTAACAACGCATGACATATTACGCTGTAATAAAGCAAAGTTAAAAGGAAGAGGCAGCGTTTAAGACTGAGATCATCCGGTGATTCAAAAGTTAACCTAAAGTCAGAGTTTTCTGCTTCTTGTCAGTCCCTCACATTGTTTTGGTCCACTGTTTTTTCTTCATCACTGTCACAGTCAGTCTGATCCTTGTCTCCCCTCTCTTTTGGACGGTTAAGCAAATACCAAAACAAACAAATTCCCTCATGGTCAAATCACACGCTCTGAGCTAAACCTGGTTTTCTTTATGTGTCAGATGGACTAACAAACTGACCCCTGTTGCTTGGTGAAAGGTGTCCTGGGACGCGGTGTCAGCAGACGAGCGTGGACGGGCCGCGATGTGAGAGCGGGGATGAGCGCGTTATGGTGACCAGCCCCCCCAGGTCGCCGCTCTCTCCACAGACAGACCTGAGGGACTGCACGCCCTCGCCACATTCTGGACCCAATAACGCCTGTAGCAACGGACCTGTGTGGACAGACGACGCCGGCCTCGATAACCCGGCCTTTGAAGAAAGCACCGAAGAAGACAGTGAGTTGGGGTTTGCTCTAAGTGAAAAGATTTCCGCTGTGCATGAAGATGATAAGTCAGCTTCTATCTCCACATGTCCCCTCTGTCTGTAGGCGTGGTGGGGTTGGAGTGTGTTGTCCCCAGGGTAAAGCGGCCTCTCAGTAATCCTTGCATCCATCTTCTCCGCTCTGTTAGCTCCACCTCCTCTGGCTGGGACTGTCCCGAATCTCCACCTCTGTCTGCAGAGGAAGGTATGATGTCACGGCTTAATTTAACCCAGCATCCGCCCAGAGCTCTGGACACAGGAGAGCTGAGACTCTGAAGGACACAAAGATCCTTGTGATTGCAAGAGATTGAATTAGAGAAAAAAAAGTGCCGCCCAGGCAGAATTGTGCTGGAGGATGGGGAAGTTACTGTTAGGAAGGCAGCTGTGTGATGCGATCTGTTTGTCCATCAGGGTGTGTGAAGTTGCCCTCCCTTCCCGAAGGGGAGATAACTGCCATCGAGGTCCACCGAGCAAACCCCTACGTTGAGCTGGGGATCAGCATCGTTGGTGGAAATGAGACGCCTCTCATCAACATTGTGATTCAGGAAGTGTACAGAGACGGGGTCATCGCACGAGATGGAAGACTCCTAGCTGGAGATCAGATTCTACAGGTGATCATTCAGTGTTTTAACGTTAGAGATGTTTATCACTTTCAACCCTCAAACATTTCCATTTTGAGGAAGGTTGTGGCGAATAATTCTGGATAATTTACAGCTTCACTGTGGCTTCCTTTAAAGTTGGCTTATAGTACAGATGTGAGATTTTCTCTGTGTTTTCCATAAGGCAGAAATCAGAGACTTCCAAATACTACTCAGAGGCCCATCTATCCCCGTTAGTAAATCGCACATTCTATTTTGGATTTGCGACAGGGGAGGAGGAGAGCCTTCTAGAAAATCCAGCTCGAGCTTGGATTGTCACAGGTGGTAGCAGACTACCAGCTTATCGCCATTTAAACCAGGTCAAGCAAGCTGGCCCAACTACTAAAAACAGCTAGAGCAGTAAGTGTCCTCTCAAGGTTTGACGGCCACACAGTTGGATCCTGCAGAGATCACGAGAATCCGGATACTAATACTGAGAACTTCCAAAAACGCACTCCGTTACCTTAAAGAACACCACCTATCCCAGCAGCCCACAACCCTCCAGGCACCTGACTCTTTGAACCCCTTTGTGTCAGTGACCCATTCGTTCATTTGATCTGTGCAGAAAAAGATTCTGTACTCTTTTTGTGGCCCAAATTTTACTCCTTACAATTTGAATCTTGTTTCATTTTTACTATGGACGCTTTCCAACCGGAGGACGGTGGCTTCTTGGTTGCTAGTTATTTAATGTTTGTCAAGTGTTTTTCATCTTATTAGCATATTTTCTCATCTATAAATTATCCACAACTTTGTTACCTATCCACAGCAATACACTGGATTTTTTGGGGGGCGGTTGAGATCTCAGCAGAATTCTTTGTTGTTAGAAATAAATGGTTTTTGGCTGAATGCTGTGACAATCCCATATCTCTTTCCCAAGGTGAACAATGTGGACATCAGCAACGTGCCGCACAGTTTTGCTCGCTCCACCTTGGCCCGCCCCTGCACCACCCTGCAGCTGACTGTGCTCAGGGAGCGCCGCTGTTCCTCTCGGGCTCCTCCGTCCTCCTCCTCCTCCACCCCGGCTGTGCCCCACGCGCCATGCTCCACCCCCGAGGGCGCCCCGTCCAGCCCGGCCACGCTGAGAATCACGCTGCACAAGCGAGACTCCACCGAGCAGCTGGGCATCAAGCTGGTGCGGCGGACGGACGAGTCGGGGGTGTTTGTTTTGGACCTCCTGGAGGGGGGCCTGGCAGCCAAGGACGGCAGGCTGCGGGGGAACGACCGCGTGTTGGCGGTCAACGAGCAGGACCTGCGGCACGGCACTCCTGAGCAGGCCGCCCAGATCATACAGGTGCGGACGCGTGCCGTGGCCAAGACCGGATCGTTCTGGTATCATCCAAGCTTTACCACCCATGACAAGCCTGTCTTTTCTAGGCCAGCGGAGAGAGAGTCCACCTGCTGATTGGCCGACCCAGCAAACCCACTCCTCCCCCGCCACCAAAATCAAGTTCCACCAGAGACCTCTACTGCCTTGACCACTTCCTGCCTAATCACAGCTCTACTCCGAGTCCTGTGCCCGTCCACCTGTCCCGCACCAGCACCCACAGAGTGAGGAGACGTGTGTGTGTGTGTGTGTGTCTGTTCACTTGTATGTGGTTGTATTTTCAGTTCCACCTTTACCTGGAAAGGATGTTGTAAAGGTTGCCCTTTTTTCTGCGACCCAGGACCTGTCCCAGTGCGTGACCTGTAAAGAGAAACATATCACTGTGAAGAAAGAGCCCCACGAGTCTCTGGGGATGACTGTGGCAGGAGGGCGGGGCAGTAAGAGTGGGGAGCTGCCCATTTTTGTTACAAGCGTCCAACCTCACGGCTGCTTGTCACGGGACGGGAGAATCAAGAGAGGTGATCCCCTCCGCTCGGAACCACTGACAGCAGGGTCGGTTAGACGTGATCGGAGAGCGCTAAAGCTTTTTGCGTACCTCCCTCAGGTGACGTCCTGCTGAGCATCAATGGCCAGGACCTGACCTACCTGAGCCACAGCGAGGCTGTGGGCACCCTGAAGGCCAGCGCCGCCTCGCCCTCGGTTCAGCTGCGAGTGCTGGAGGTCACCATGCTGGAGGAGCACGAGCACGACGAGCTGCTGCCCCACACCCACGACAGCGACTTCGATGCCAACTGGTCCCCTTCGTGGGTCATGTGGCTGGGCCTGCCCAGGTGAGCACACAGAGCCAAGGAAGGATTTCACCGGGAAAATGCTTCAGCTCTGGATGCAAGTGTGTTGCTCAAACATTTGAACCCAGGATCTCAGGCAATGGCCGTGTCCCCACTCTCCGTTCTGCCCGTGTATTGCAGCTATCTGCACAGCAGCCATGAGATCGTGCTGCGAAGGAGCCACCCCGGAAGCTGGGGCTTCAGCATCGTCGGGGGTTACGAGGAGACTCACGGCAACCAGGCCTTCTTTATCAAAACCATCGTCCTTGGCACACCTGCGTACTATGACGGCCGCCTGAAGTGAGTGATTAGTTGTTCCTCGCATCACTATCAGTCACTTATGTTGGCAGTCACATGGTAAAATAGCTGGCTGATGAACTGTGACCTCCAGGCCGTGATAGATGAGAACGGCATGATGGTAGAACACTGAGGAACAGAGCGTTTACATCTTTTCAGTGTTTACAAAGATGAATGCTTTATTTACTATCGAACTGGAACAACGGCATGATCTGGACTATCTGTGTAAACATGTGAGAATTTGCAATGGGATGCACAGCAGCTGTGAGTGCTCAGTGGGCAAAGATTAGCAGCACATGCTCCCTTATTTTTACACCAAGCTTCATAGGCTCAGCCTTTTTGCCGTGTCATCACAGTCTTATCTCAAGCAGCCAACAGCTAATAAAATCTTGTCCCTGCACATTAATAAAGCGCACATAAATAAAACAGATTAACATCTTTCGGAGGCACTAAAACCTTTTCCTGCAGTGAA
The DNA here is from genome assembly GCA_013363375.1 of Menidia beryllina. Lineage (NCBI taxonomy): Eukaryota > Metazoa > Chordata > Actinopteri > Atheriniformes > Atherinopsidae > Menidia > Menidia beryllina. Next base: position 4,088,669 of record JABUIW010000156.1, read on the forward strand.
ACTGGAGAGGGAAAATTGAATATTAACAAAAACCAAACACAGTACCTTCAATCTTTGTATTGTGAAGCTTCCTCTCTGTACTATTTCCCCCATATTCTAAGCTGGTAAATGAATGTTATGACGAGAAAACATTGTTTCTTCCTAACTTATTAGATTAGTGATAAATCTGCTTTTGTGCTGAAAAACACAAAAGCAGACTTATATATCTTGCATTGTGGAGCTTCATTATATTAAAAGACTGTTAAAGGAGAGCTTTTGTTCAACCGTTCTATGACCTCTAGTTTTAAAAGCTCCATACTCACCTAACAAGATCCTCTTATTAACTCAGTTATTGGAAGCCAGCACCCTGTTACCTTGAACTGAGTTGATGTATTCTGTACTTTGACTACATTTAACACATTTAATGTCCTTCTAGGTGTGGTGACATGATAGTGGCGGTTAATGGCCTGTCGACAGCAGGAATGAGCCACACAGCATTGGTTCCCATGCTGAAAGAGCAGCGCAGCCGGGTGGCTTTGACTGTGGTCTCCTGGCCAGGTAGCCTTGTGTAGCCAGGACAAAAAAAAATAAAAATAAATCAGCAGGCTACACCCTCTGGAGTCCACGCAGAATGTTCTATATTGGGAACGACCTTGGCCAAAGTGAACTGGTACATGCTACTGTACATCGCTCCATACCGGGCTTAATCCAGGACCAAAAGCATTCAGAACTGTAGTAAACACAGCAGGACTAAGCCCATCCTGACCAGGTGGGAACTGATCCAGATTGTACCGCGTCACTCGACAGACTGCACCCACACAACACACTGCTGTGTTCATATGGTCATGTCTTCACTCCCACCAGGAGATTGATACCGCAACTGATAGCAGGCAATCTGTGCTGTATTCACCTTACGGGGCAGTTGCCGAATCCAGGGTTATATTCAGGTGGTGGCAACGTCTGCAGGTAGAGAATGTTTTTTTTTACAGGTGGTCTGATTCTCAAATCACTTTAAAAATCAAGATTGTCCCTGCCACACCAGCGCTGCGTCCATCTGAATAAGCCACAGGCCTTATTAGAAACCGGCTGCATCCTGGGGGCTCAGCTGTCCTCATCACCATGACAACCAGCTGCCCCATCAGCTGGCATTTTATACATGTTTGAATGTGTTTCGTTTAATAAACAACAAAAAAGTTGTCTCATTTTCCATTTTGCAAGAAAATTTGAAAATCAATTTTCCTTTACAGCAAAAAAAAAATAATAATGTTATGTCTATGAACAGGCATCCTAAATATTTACAGCTGCCAAAACTCCATATGATAAAAATACCAGATAAAGGCAGGGAGCCAACTAATTGCCCAGCTGGGCTGAGATGAAAATCATACCCAGTATTAGACTTGAGTGCTTTACTTAATGTGGCTTTATTCACACTTTTAAACAAAGTATAACAGAAAACTTGACTTAACACATCCAAGCCCACTGGTACAACCTTAGGATCTGTCATCCTGTAAAGTTGTCTTGCCCAGCTTTGCAGCGAGCTTGTTAGTCTCCTCCTGGCTGCCTGCTGCTGCCTTCTTGCCCTGCTGCGCCACCCTCCAGGGCTGGTTCTTTGTAGGATGTCGTTTCTGGAAGGGGAGCATGGTTATGAAAGACTACATCCCACACAAGGACAGGACACCTCTAAATTTGGGGAGGGGAAAAAAACAAACAAGTTTACCTTCAACTTCCTCTTTGATGGGTCATGCACCACTCCATGTCGCCACAGGCTTTCCTAATAAATGAGTTTCCATAGGAGCATTTTACCAGATTAAGCCATCCAAAGATACGAGAAGGGAAAAAAAAAAGAAAAAACATTTTCCTTTTAGGTCTTTTGTGTACAAAACTACCTTTAGTCAGTCAAAAGCCTTCATCTGATCTAGTGAATGTTTAGTGTCTGATGTTGCTCTAACACAACATCTGCAACCAAAAATGTTCAATTACTTTCCATTTTTGTTTTGTTCATCTTGGGGGAGCTTTTCAGCATGGTTTATCTGGGATATTACCTGGGTTCTTAAAGGGAAATGCTGATCTCAGGCTCTACAACATTGGGATCAATACAAGGGTGCCCAGCTCCAAATAATGTGGTGTGGGTAATGATGGATCCAAGTGCATTCCTCCAGAGTAGACAAGCTAGCTTAGCCTTTATGTAGCAAAACCAAGAAAACCACTACCACAAATAGTTCAGGAGTGGTTCTGTTTTTCCACCAATCCGACACCAATTATTGCCCCAGACTGCCTCTAGTTGCTCTGGTGGCAACCAAACTCATTACAATGAAATCCTTCTCTTCCATGAGCCAATGAAAGCTTTTGTGTTTGACAAACTGTAGGAGATTAGTCAAGGAAATTAACAGATTTTCACTCACTGCCACATTTAAAAGTCATTTAACTGAGGCAACTGAGACTGACCTTCATGGCAAAGCTCTTCCCACAGCCCGCATAGGCACAGCTGAAGGGTTTCTTCCCGTCATGGTCAGCCAGTACATGACTCTCCAAGTTGAAGCGACGAGTGAACTTCTTATTGCAACCTTCTCTGGGGCACGAAAACGACCTCTTGGCCCCAGAGTGGGCTTGCAGCTCGTGCAGGTGCAGGAACCAAGCGTTGCTGAAGAGCTTTTCACAGTCACCACACGGCACCTTGGCTGAGAGGAAAGTTTTTCCAGGTGTGCCATCACCGGTTCAGCATTTCATTTCTTTAAAAAAAAAAAATGTTTAAAAAATGTATATTTTTACCTTTGTGTTCTCGTCTGTGCTTTACATATTCCGTCCATGTTTTCCCCTGGAAGGAACACAATTCAGTGTCACAAGGGTAACCTGGAGAAGAGAAGCACTTGATTAATTTGAACATTAAAAAGAGACATTCTTCTCATTCTGGCATCCAACCAACCTTTATGCACTTTCTCATGATGCTTCAGTTTTCCATTACTGGGAAACTCTCTGGTACATCCATTGAAAGAGCAGCTACACAGAAGAAAACAAAAAGATTGAGGTGCCAAGGACCATGAACTTGTTACTCACATCTGTTTTTCAGACACTCACTGAAAAGGAAAGCCCTGTTGGTGCTCACACTTGTGGGCTTTCAGTTGGCACCTTTTGTTAAAGTTCTTTCCACAGCCCTGATGGTCACACTAAAGAAAACAAAGCTATTTAAATGGAGAAAGAAAATCTGCATACCAGCAAACTGAAAAAATAAGACACTGTGCAGGTAAAATGACAAACTTTTGTACTTCATATTGATTTTTCTGGTGGTCGTGGACTCGAGCCATGTGGTTCTTCAAGCTGGCATTTGTGACAAAGGCCTCGGAGCATCCAGTCACCTGACACCTGGAGAGCAGAGCAGGTAAAAGTACTTTTAAAATAAATATATGTATATACACACTACTTTTTTTTTGCAATTTTCAGTCATGGATGTGGTTGCTTACTTGTGTGGCTTCTCCCCACTATGACTCAGGTCATGTCTGCTGAGCTGATAGCGAGTGCAATAGCTCTTTTCACATTTCTCACAGGAAAATGGTTTCTGACACAAAGGAAACAGGTTTCCAGCTTTTAGCTGCTGGCTCATGACACGTGTTCACCAGGAACATGTTCATGCTCCTAAGCCACTTACCAATCCTGTGTGTTTGCACAGATGAGCCTCTAACTTCCAAGATTTAGTAAATGTCGATTTACAATCAAAAAAAGAGCAAACATAGCTTTTTTGACTGTGCGACCTCTCTCCCATCTTTAATAGAGATGTTAGATGTACTGTTGTGATCACAGCTTTAACTTGATGTAAACTGGCAGGACACTGAGTGACCCACAACCATCAATTCACCTGTGTTCAATTTATCTCATTGGAACGAACCATTTCAGGAAAAGAGGGGGTGTTGCCTAATTTAAAAGTAAAATAACTTTTTTAATATAACTATTGAAAGAGGGGAATCCCAAACTAAAATAAAGAAACAAGATTCTTTTTCTCAAGGATCTTTCACACTCGGGCGTGAAGCATTGTTGGACATAAAATACAACATGTTGAATGTAGAAAAAGGACTACACCTCCTTAGTTAAATAGTGATTTCACTGCTACCCAAACACTATAAAGTCTAGGGGTTTTCCTCCACTCTGATTGATGCAAGCTTTAAAAATGTCACCCCGTCTGCCTGCAGGATGTACGGTATCAGCCGATCTGCTGTGTGGTCCACAGGCAGGGAGAGAGGCGGCTGAATGTCTCCTGTTATCAGACACACTGAATTTACTCCTCTAATCTTTACCTTATCAGTGCTCCAATAACGCTCTCTGATAGGTGTGATTTATTGTTAGAAGAGTGTTTTCAGTGGGAGCCTTTGTTACCCAAAAGAAAGAAACTGCAGCCTATAACTGGAGTGTTTAACTGTGGGAGAATGAAAAGACGTGTTCCATCACATGGTACAAATTCAATTATAAAGATTTTTTGGTAGTAAAGTATGAGGACAATTGGTTGGTCTGGTCTACATTTTAATTTGAGGTGTGAAAAAATTTTTCTCTCAGCGTTTTAAAGTTACATGCTTTGAGACATTGTCTTTGCTAAAACTACCTTTCACATTCAGAAGGTCCAAACTCATGTCACTGTATCCTTTGATGCTGAGATTAAATGCAACAGTGACTTATTCCTGATACAGGGCCCATTGACACAGCATGTTTTCCACTCAAATAAAAAAGTTTGAACACAAATTACATTGATGACCATCAGCACTTTCAGTTGTTTCTCTTTTTAGAGCTCAACTCTGGACCACGGTCCGCATGATTTCTTCAATCCCTGCCCTGTGCTCAGAGTAATCCGGTCCACCTGTTCATAAAACTGCTAAATGTATTTACAGTTTGTAAAATTTAGACTCCACAGTCAACGTCTAGGGGAAGCATTGCCTTTTTATGAATTCATTGTTCATAGACTCAAAAAGTTTTGAGATTTCACAAAACTTGAGCCTGGAATTCTAGGGGCTTGAAATGAGTCACAGACAATCAAATGCCACTATCTGCTTGTCTAAACATTACAGATCACCCTGTGCCTCCATGCCCTGCTCTCTTGTGAAACCTTTGACTGACTTTTGTGAATGAGGCCTATTGAGAGCCTGTTGGGCGTTACCTCATTGCCCTCCCACGCTTCAGGTGAGCATGCCTGGGTCAGTTGACACCGTCGTTGACCTTCTCCTCCCGTCATCCAGCCCCCTCTCACCACTTCCCCCCCTCCACCCCTGCATGTGCTGTCAGGGGTGGGATCAATACAGCTGGTCCCAGATCCACACGTAACACCCTACTTCCACCTGGCTGTCCCTGATAAGCAGGCTGACTCTCCCCCTGCATATCACACCCTGAGAAACCAGATTTGCTCTGCTTGTCTTGGATTTAGTAAAAACTTGGGGAGCGTGAGAAATGCAATCCTTAGAGAGACATAAGGAGATTGTCCGTACAGTACAAACTTTGGAAATGTAAGGTATATTTGTCGCCGCACACTCCCGTTAGCAGTTTGCTGTTGTTTTAAATTAGAGACCATTAACAATCGTACTGTATCTCCTTCCAGAAAGAATCCTCATGTTACTCCCATTTTAATCGACTCTGCCGCTACTTCATGTAGGGGCTCATAGTGTTATGGGACTGTAAATAAAGCTGACTCCAAGTCAGGATTCTCATAAAGTTTTATCTTAAACCCGAGGCACAGAGACTAAAAGTCTCACTCAGAGTGATTTAGCTAATGTGTGCGGGCTGGTAATTGTGAAATGTCATATCTGCATATCTCTGTGTGCAGCAGTGCCACACAAAGCGCTCGACTGTGTTCACGTCCAATTATCTACTGTTTGTGTGCGTGCGAGTGTGTGGGGTTAATAAGTAATGCCCGGGTCGATGTGGCCGCTGCGAGCTGCTGCCTGAGCTGACAGACTCAATCTGTGGGTGTCAGACGTGTGTGATTAAGGAGTTCATAGTGCTCCACGGCTTTTATCCACAAGCCAGGCCCTCTCTGCCCTCCCCCCCTCTTGCTTGCTTTCTCTCTCCTTTTATTTGCTTTTCGTTTCTTCAATCAGTAACTTTCATGGGTCGCGCTGCAGTGGTGTGTCAGCGACACCGAGCACACACAAAAGCCTTACTGTAGATGTATGAAAATCACTGAGGGGAAAACACGCCGGCAGCAGCAGCCGAGGCTCAAGCAGCCGGGCGCTACATGTGGTGGAGGTGAGCAGTGTATAACGCTCAGGAAATCAAAGATAACGTTTCACTTATCTCGAATTCCCCCGAGCAAAATCCAGACCCTGAGGTCAATACCAAGAGCTCTGGCCGCCAACCTGCTCATTGATTGATTGCATTTTGTTTTTCCATCTGCTTCTCCGTCGGTTTTATCGCCTCAGCTTGTTGAACACTTATTACTCCGTCTTGATAAGACTGAATTCCCTGACCTCAGGCCAGCAGGGTTGTGGAGGGGCAGATGGACAACTAGTGTGTGTTTACCTAAAAGAGGACTGCTTTTCCCCAAGTGGATTACAAGAATGTTGTTTAAAAAATTATTTATCATCACAACTTTTTTGTCCTGAGAAAATGAAGAGCCCTGAAATTAAATGAGAAGTCTTTTCGCTTCGCTGGTGTGCTTCTTCCTAAGATGCTGGCCTTATCTTTGCAAATGGGTCCTAATATGTGTAAATATTGGAAAAGTACTGAGGTGGGATGTGATAACCTATTTGTCACATAACCAGCCAGCCATTCAGCCTCCACAGATTAAACAGAACACATCGAGTAGTCAACACACACACACACACACAAAGGTATGATGATGCCCTAAAAAAAAATCCTTATTTTCTCTGCAGAAATAAAAGGGCCTTTCAACACTATATCATGCTTATATGTCTAAATATTAATCGTCACGGTATAGTTGAAATCACCTTAGTCTTTGTGTGTTCTAGTCAGATCACATACTCTTTATAGATGTTTTGGACCTTTTTGGCTCAAAAGAATTGAAGACATTTACTTCCTTGAATGTCCAATAACCTATTTGATATTCTAAATTGTGGCCCCTTAATTCTTCTCAATTGTAAAACTAGATAATAGCAAAAAAAATCTTATACGTGTAATAGAATTTAATAGAATACCATAAAAAAATGAGGATGAAGTGTGTATGAGAAAAAACTGTCCAGTGGACGAGTTACTGCTGAACCATCTGATGGAAAGACCATCATGTCTCACTTGGGAAATAATACAGTGTGTATGGTTATACTTTGGTAAAGCTGCCTTGAGAGGATAGCTCCACCTGTGAGGGATGGGTTGGTGCACACTGCCCCCTACAGGACCACCACCACAAACCGTGACATCATCTCACCACAGCAGACCTGAAACAGAACAGGCACGTTTAACTGTGTTTACACCTTTCAGTAAAAAAAAAGACGTTTGAATTGTGTCTGTATGTTTATCATTCGGCCTGGTGAGGTTCATGGGTTTCTGAAGCATGTTCAACTCTAAAGCCCTTCTGAAGCCCCCATTCAGGCAGACCAAAACATCAACGGGCCTGGTAGTTCGCTTCAAATCACAGATAACCTTTAGAGATAGAGGTTGTGCTATAACAGCTGATATTTGCATGGCCTTTCAGAGACCTCTCAAGTCAGCGTGACCACATCAAGTTGTACCTTTCCAAAATGTTTAATTCCACTACATGGGAGTTTAACTGTGGCATTAGTCAGGCATCTGTGGATTTTAAAATACTTCCAACTCCCAGTGACCACACAACCTCCATAAATACTGATAACATGGTTTGTATCTAAGAAAGAAAGTGAACATTTCCTTTGAATACTTTTACATCTAATGGTAAATTAAATGCTCCAAAATGCAGATTTGTGCTCCCCCCCACCCCTCCATCCCAAAACTTGTGAAATGCTTGTGTCACATGGGCTCGTCGCCCTCAGATCGCCGGTGAAATAAAGAGTGCTTTTGATTTCATTTTCAGCAATCAAAGGAGGAGAATCATCACTGGGCGACGGCTCACTGTGACTACAAGACATTTATGTGCATGAGACAGAAAAAGGAGCAGATGCATGTGTACAAATATCTTTATTGTTGAGCAGTTTATGCCATGAACTCGTAGGGGATGGGCTCCAGCAGCTGGGGCTCGTTTTTCTTGGTGCTGACAAAGTGAGCCTCACGTGGAGGAGCAGGCTGAGGAGGCAAAAAGTTCAGTTTAGGAAGGTACACACAAATAATTGGGCCATTATGTACACAAAACAACTTGCGGTCTAAGGAGGTCTTTAGGTTTTAATTTACTAATCCATGGTTGAAAGGAGCCCAGCTCAGTATAAACTCATCTAGTGCCCCACAGCAACATGATGGGTGTAACTTACCTGGCGTTTGAGTTCGATCCAGGTGCCGTTTGCCTTAGCCTCCAGCTTCTTTGCCTCGTTGGCTTTGACGCGCTGCAGGAAGCTGTCCCTGCTCTTTGAGTGCTTCACATGCTCAATGCGCACGTTAATCCTCTTGGCCAGAATCTTTCCTCTGCAAAAGGACAGGAGCAGAAAGCAATTTGTGTCAAATAAAAAAACTGAGCCAGTGGGTACCAAAGTTGTGTATAAGTCTTCATTCCTCGGCTGTTCCCTTGTGTTCACTCCAGATCTAAACAGGATGTTAGGCTGGAGCGTATAAGGAGGAGCTGCTTTACCCCACATGAATGACCACCAAGGACACAGGTTCCAGGTGGCAAAGTGAAGGTGGGGTTGTCAGATGGAGTGGGAAACCAAACAAAACACTCAATACCCAAATAGAAATGTCAAGTAAAAAAATAAATCTGAAAGTATACCAACCCGGACATTAAAGTGAGTAGAAATAAACGGTATCAAGCAAACCATTATGGGGGTTAGTCAGTCATTCACAGCACTACCAAAACTATCAGTCTGACTGTAGCTACCCATCAAAACTGATGGATGACTTACTTTAGTGTAGATCTTAAAGCCTCAAAATATGCTACCGTGTCCCAGCTAACAGGGATTTAATGACCCACATCGCAGAATGAATGCGTTCTACTTACTTGACCTGCTTGTTGACAATGATGCCGACAGCATGTTGGGTTACATTGTAGACACGTCCCGTCTTCCCATGGTAGCATTTATGAGGCATTCCTTTCTGAATGGTACCTGTGCCCTGGAGACAAAACGCATCACAATGGCATAAAACAAACAACCACATAAACCATCACATCCTCAGTAATATGACAACATATTTCCACAAACATCCGATCAGCATTAGCAGCTTAATGAGCACATCAAACATCTTGTTTCCATAGTTCAGATTCTATTCACATATATAAAGAAATGTTTTAAAAGATGGTGTTATTCTTTTCACACTTTCAAGTGATTATGTCTGCATACAATGAAGGCTTTCTTAAGAAAGCCTAGTACAACAGCGGTTCCCCTCTGACCCACCTTGATATCGACAATGTCTCCTTTCTTGTAGATGCGCATATATGTGGACAGGGGGATTGGGCCTGTAAAGTAAAAAAGGGTTCAACATGAGCTGTAGTGAGCCATTTAAAACCGGACTTTGTACTTCCTAAAAAAAATGGGCAGTGTGTTTTAGACCAATGTTTGGTTACGCTGACATTAGATACATAAAATAAAGAATGAGTGGGCGAGGGGCTGCGTTAAGAATTCAATCAAAATTTGGAGGAATGCAGTCCAAGTCCACGCTCCATATGTTCCGAACAATCAATGTGAGTAGACACTCACATTGCAGTCAAATCAGACTCCTCTTCCAGACTGTCTACTCACCATGCTTGCGGAATGGCCTGCTGAACATATACCTGGTCCCCCTCCTCTTGCCTCTGGTGTTCGTCATGATGCCTGATTACTGAGGGCAGAAACACAAATCATTTCTATTACCGACATATTTTGGATTGCAAACATCTTAGTTTAGGAGAACATTTTCAGATTACAATACTGAATAACGTTTTGATTTTACTTTATGTGGTTTACCATAGCTCAACAGCTCACTAGTGTAATGGCTATCTAAACGGAAGGCACGTTGGCTGGAAAATTCACTGTCCCCAAATCCCATAAAGTGTACTGCTGTGAAAAGAAGCTCTCACGCGATGCAACAACAACCTACACGCGAGCCAGTTAGAACATGTTTTTATGTTGTTGTACCGAACATTTTAATGTGTAAAAAAACAGCCTGGTTAAAAGCATTTCGCTAGGTTAACGATGAGGGCCGCATGGAGAGCCACGCTGCTGCTCCGGCTGATATTTAACGACCAAAACAAGTCTACAGAGCCGAGTTTTACCCAGCAATAACTCGGCAGTGCGCGAGGAAACGTCTTCGGTGGAAGTGTGAAAGTTACCGAAAACAAAGGAGCGAAAAATAGTAAAGAAAATGCCAATTAAAACGGAGAAGAACTCACCCCCGGTCTCAACAAGATGGCGGGTACGGCGGAAAGAGAGAGCTCAGGCCCCCAAACTCCGCCTTGTGAGGCAGGATTCAGGCAGGCTGCTAAAGTGCCTGAGCGGAGAGTAAAGAAACTCTAAATACACAACGGACTCGGTGAAAAACGTTATTCTCAAAGGGGTTCAAACCAACTTTATTCACTAGGCTTAGTTATATCCAGCGAACCATAGTTCATATATAAGCAATTAAGTTATTGACGGTCTTCCCATTTTTATATGTTAATTAAAAAAAAAATTTTTTTTATGTAAGTGCGTATATTTGCAACATGTTTTATTGGGAGTGTGGCTGTCACGTCAGCTGTGATGATGCGGGGGAAAGCAAAAGCAGTTTTTTTTATATTACACTGAGGTTACACTGAGGAAAGTATTTTAGTAGTTATAGTTAAATATGCCTCTGTTTCAAATGTTGTTTATATGTGTGAAATCTAAAGCGAAAAAATCCATAGTCAACATGAACCCATAAGAACCCAGAGTGACATAGTTGTAACAACCTATTTAAACTATAATGCGTTTACTAAAAATGGCCAATGGAACTTCTGGCATTCACAGATCTTTGACATTTTGTGGTGGTACCTGGAAATATTTTTTCCAAATAATCAACTGATAAATGCGGCTCAATTGGTCTGTTTTCTATTCATTTCTCTTTAGGGGAAAAGGAGTCTGGGCTTCTACGGGTTAAGCAAAGACGGAAGCACCAAGCAGAGAGTGCTCTTGTCTTCTTGAGCTATTAGACCTTCCCCCGCGAGCTCAGCAGAATCGCTCCCCTGTCCTCTCCAGAGGAGCCAGCCCAGTCTTGTCAAAGCGCAGCGGTCTTGTGGAAGATGGCGCTAGCCGAATGGAAATCCTAATGACAGTCTCCAAATTTGCCTCTTTTTGTACCATGGTGAGTGCACGGCAGTCTTACACGAACATTTTTGCGATCCCGGATCTGTGGCCGAGCTGTTATTAGCTATGCTAAAAGTGGAAATATACATTAAGGCAGGAGGTTCTGCTGCCTATGCTAGCCAAGCAGTATTCGTTATTTAGCGAAGCGAGTAGCCACCCACCGACTTATCTGTCCCGCTCTGCTCTTCTCTCCGTGTTTACGACGATTCACAGACACTCACTTGTGTTCAGTCGTTATTAACTCGTTGCTGAACAGCTTAGTTGGTTAATATTAATCACAATTCATGCGTGGACGGTGAGAGTGCACCTGCTGTAGATTCAAAGCTAACTTGCTAACGTGAAGCTAAACCTGTGTTTCAGCTTGCCAACACCTGGAACAGCTGGATTGGGGGTGCAGTCGCTTTGTGAAAAGATTAGTCTCCTTTATGTTTGGGGAAACCATGAGCATACATTTAAGTTATCGTGTTGGTCTTGACAAGCTATCGTATCTTATTAACGCAGACAATGACGACATTGTTTAACATTAGCTGCGTAGTTGTGCACCCGCTCCGGGTCCGTGTCCTCTCCGCAGACTGTTTCTGTCTACACATCAAATCATGGCTCATTAGATCCCACTGAATAGTAGCAGGAGAATATTTGTGTACACAAACGGCCACCGACTCATGTTCAAACTTGATTTGCCTCAATGCTGAAACACTCAGCTGTCATCCAGTCCGAGTTTGACGTTGAACAGTCTCTTGGGATGAGTTTAATTATACCTTTACCGTTAAGGCCAAGATTGTGCATGCTTTTATCAAGCCCATTAAGCACCAATTAAATGGCCTCTCTTCTTTTCATTTATATATACAGAATATATATACATTCTTGCTACACTGGTCTTGGAAATGTCAAGCCTCTGGAATTCGATGTGGTAAAAGCATACTTGTTGAGTTCAGGTGAAGTGTTGGGTTTATATGCTTTATCTGTGCCTTTACAGGGCGCCAATGCCTCTGCTCTGGAGAAAGAGATTGGATCTGAGCAGTTTCCGGTCAATGAGCACTACTTTGGGCTGGTCAACGTAAGTCACTGATGATGCAGATTTAGTATGAGGGAGAAACATATCAACGTAGTTGACTTGGTCCGAATGTCTTAATTATGTATGAAATGATGCTGTGATTGCAATTTAACTGCTGATATGGATTTAAAGTAAAGTGATAGGGCTAGCTGTGTATTAACACTTTCTAAAACATTTAATATGAATATGATTCCATAGACATTTGTGAGAACTTTAAGTAGTCATCAAGAAGTGCCCATAATTAGGGATCTCACATCTACAGACTAATCTTGCTCTGATAAACTGTGGGGACAAATGTCGTAAAACCATATTTATTGAACTCAAAGAGATTTATGGTTAATATATTTCTGTTAACCATATTATCAGGCATTACCATTCCCCCTCTCAGTCTCAAGAGAATTTACTTCAAGTCTAGTTTGACTAGGCTTTTTGTTTTTATTGTTTCATTAGATTATATATTTATAAGTCTGTTCATCTGTGTGATTTCTGTTCAAGTTTGGGAACACCTGCTACTGCAACTCGGTGCTGCAGGCTCTGTACTTTTGCCGACCGTTCCGGGAGAAAATCCTGGCGTACCGCAGCCAGCCTCGGCGGAAGGAGAACCTGCTCACATGCCTGGCTGACCTGTTCCACAGTATTGCCAACCAGAAGAGGAAAGTGGGCGTCATACCACCGAAAAAGTTCATCACCCGATTACGAAAGGAGAACGGTGAGCGGCGAACGCTGTGCTTGGTCAAAAAAAGCCATGACGGCGAGGTCGACCCCGTGGAGAGGTCCCGTGGAAGCTCTGAAGTATCTCTGCCTTTGTTCCCCAGAGCTGTTTGACAACTACATGCAGCAGGATGCTCATGAGTTCCTGAACTACTTGCTCAACACCATTGCTGACCTCCTCCAGGAAGAGAGGAAGCAGGACAAGACGAACGGCCGCCTTGCCAACGGCACGTTGGACTCGCAGAACAACAACAGCAATGCTACACCCGCCCCCACCTGGGTCCACGAGATCTTCCAAGGCACTTTGACCAATGAGACCCGCTGCCTCACCTGTGAAACGGTGAGTTCTCTATCCAGTTGAAACATTGTGCTAGCAATGTTTTTTTTTTTTTTTTTAAATGAAGGGTGGAAAAAAGGGTGATATACATAATATGGGTCAAAAATGTTCTGCCAGACAGAAAATATAGTAATCAAAGATATTAAATCACTTTTCAGTATTATTTCAAACTAAACAATCTGGTGTGTTTGCTGTTGTTTTACTAACATGTTCATTTCCTCTCCAGATAAGCAGCAAAGATGAGGACTTTCTGGACCTCTCAGTGGATGTCGAACAGAATACCTCCATCACACACTGCCTCAGGTAGAGTTGAATGGAGATTTTTCATTTAATTGTTTTTTGTTTTTTTTACCAAAAAAAAGTATATTTCCAGTTGCCATCTGAGAGCAGCTTAAAAACAGAAAACAAGGATTTCTTTTAGCTTTCTATGTTTGTGTTTATGTCCTTGAGGCTCTCGCTTTAGGAAATGACAAATCAGATAGATAAAGATTGTTTGACATGATTCATTGGTATACGAGGTTTAGATCCTTTCATTTTCTCTTTCCTTCTGTTAGAGGATTCAGTAACACAGAGACACTGTGCAGTGAGTATAAATACTACTGTGAAGAATGTAGAAGCAAGCAGGAGGCACACAAGAGGTCAGTGAAAGCTTTAGCTCCTCATCAGGGCTATGCAAATACTTTTTCTTCTTAAGGGGGACATTTACACCCTTTTTGAACCCTTAAATACAGGATGCGTGTAAAGAAGCTGCCAATGATCCTGGCTCTGCACCTGAAGCGCTTTAAGTACATGGAGCAGCTGCAGCGCTACACCAAGCTGTCCTATCGCGTTGTCTTCCCCCTGGAGCTCCGCCTCTTCAACACGTCCGGCGACGCCACCAATCCTGAGAGGTTATACGACCTGGTGGCCGTAGTTGTGCATTGTGGGAGGTGCGTATGTGCATTAAAAACTCATTTTAACCTCTTAAAAGTAAAGTAGAATCTAAGTTCTTCTGGAGAAAAGACGGGTCCCCCTCTGTCGTCGTTCTACTTTCTGTCAGCGCTGCTCTGACCCAGCGTTAGTTAATATATCTGTTTATCCGAGGAGTTTCCCTGCTTTCCAGTGTGTCCGTGCTGAACAGAATTCCTGCCCACCTCAGTTATGAAAAAACAATAAATCAGAGCAATTTTTTTTTAAGTCAGCCCTCACTGGAGTGGAGGAAGTGAGCTGGAAGTCCCCTGAATGGAAATTATATTTTCTTCCATTTCCCCAATGGGAATTAAAGCTGGTTTGTGGGCAACAAGCAGCTGGAATTTATAGCAAACGGTACGCTGTGTGTTTCAAGCTGGAGGAGGACTTCTATGGGTCCATTTGCAACCGTGGCGGGGGATGCTCAAAATGTAGTAGTCTCTAGTTTGAAGAAGAAAACAACTGACCGAGAGGAGAACAAATGCACTGTGCATCAGCCATTTTATGAATCTTTACTCATGCTTGAGTTTTTATACAGACAGTGGTTGTTATCATCAAATTTACTGTTCAATATTAATCTACTGGTTGTTAAACTTCTGAATTGCTTCTGTAAATGAAAGTGATCTTGATAATGTTAAATCTTGTTTCTAATCCTCTCACTGCTAAAACCTTTGGACATGAAAAGGCGTCATTGTTGGACTGAACGGATTACATTGGGTTATTTTGACTTTGTGAAACCAACACCATGCCTTGCCTCGTTTCAGTGGTCCAAACAGGGGTCACTACATTGCCATTGTGAAAAGTCATGACTTCTGGCTGCTGTTTGATGACGACATTGTAGAGGTGAGCGAGTCGGTGTTTTATTTTCAGCCTCTTTTCTGCACGAACCTTTTATTTCTTCAGACCTCCCTTTCTAACGCCACCTCGTGTATTCTTTCTGCCCGTTTAGAAAATCGATGCGCAGGCCATAGAAGAATTCTACGGCCTCACTTCTGAAATCTCTAAGAACTCTGAGTCAGGCTACATCCTGTTTTACCAGTCCAGAGACTAAATGTGGACCCGAGCGCTTCGCCACATAAACCCGGAGAGACGCTCTGCTCCGTCTCTGTGGGGAGCAGCAGACTGACCACACACCACAGCCGCCCGCACGGTGTCACACCTGCCCGCACAGCTGGAATCCATACCTGTGCTTTAATGCAGTCCGCGCTGCAGCTCAGCTGTGGAAGCCCCCCCCCCCCACGCCCCCACCCCTCTGACATACCAGCCCACCCTGCCGGCCTCCATGTCCTCTCTGTCCCCTCATCTGCCGCTGCTGCTGCCAGAACGATGAGACCATGATGAATGAAATTGTGTCCAGATTGTTTTTAGAAAAAGAATTAATGAGGGTTGTACAGATGTCGATGGGTTGTATGAGTGGTGTTATAGTTTCTGCCTGGGGTGTGGGGTGAATGGGTATTTAATTCATATGATGTAATGCTGGCCTGGAGTCTTCACCTCCCACAGCGCTAACTAAACATGGAAGAAGTTTTTTTGGCCATGGATGTAAAGAGGGACGGACCGGAGGAGGGTGTCCCACACGTAGGGCACCCTGGGCTGTGTATTTCTACAGTGTACAGAATGGTATTTGTATAAATATTACAAAAAAAGATACTATTATCATTGGAAAATTGTTAGAGCTTGAGAAGATGTATTAACACTATGGTGCACTTTTGATACTGTTTTGTAGGTGTCGGCAAGCTTAATGTGGGGGGTTTGCTTGAAAAAGGCCTGTTGTGAAGCGATCGTTTTCTGTTTTAAAGAAAAAGAAATAAAGCCAGTGAGACTGATGGAGGCCGCCTGCTCGTTGCTGAGTCCCACAGGTGCGCACCGATGACTCATAGGGACTCGCCGTCGCCCCTCGGCGGTGAGCTGTGGTTTTCCTGCTTTCCCACTGCAACAGGAGCTATTTATAATCCGCCAGGACCCCAAAAGGCAGGTGCTGTGGAAAAACTGCTGTTGTCACTGATATGCATATCAGTCAAGCCATCAGCTGGTTGGAGCGCGACGCTCGAGATGTGACAGAAAAGATGGAGGATAAGGTAATGAAGGAGGGGAGGGGAGGGAGGGGATGGTGGCAGCATCAGGGTTGCTTCTAATAGCACAGACAGGACCAGAATAGCTGAGCTCTGCCGGAAGGAAGCGGGCTTCTGCACTGGGAATCCGTAGAACTGGAGTCAGGACGCGCAAAAAACACAACACAACACGTATAATGCCAACAAGAAAAGGTGGTGGTGCGTTCAGGTGATCCGCAACAGACTTGATTAATAACAGAAAAAACGTGCAGGCACCTGGGAATTAAAGCAACCTGTCTATAACAGCACGGACCAGCAGTCTCTGTCGGTCTGGCCCCTTCTGGGACTCCTCCTTCATCCTCGCCCCCCCCCCCCCCCCCCCCCCCCCACACACACACACACACACGCGCGCGCGCGCTCGCATCCCTCTCCTCCCTTTGGCCGCTGCTCCACATCCTGCACACCCGCAGTCCACGGCGATGCGCCGTTAACGGCAGAGCCGCTGCGCTGCTCCTTCCATCCGCCGCTCCCTCCACCTCCGGACCCCCCCCCCCAGACCCCCCCCCCCAGCCCCCCCTCCCGGAGCCGCGTCTCCGCCCGCTGGCGCCGCCGAAATCCGCACCACTGAAATGGAGACACAAGAGCATCGTTCTTCCATCTAGACGGGGGGAGTCTCACCTCACGCAGTCACGGTAGGTCGGATGGATGCGGAGCGGGACTACCGAGCATCCTTTGCAGGAGTGGAGAAATGTAGTCTGTGTTTAGGAGCCGGGGAGTGTGTGCAGGTGCGCGGCGCGGACCCCCGTGTCTCCATGACGGGTGCGGTATCTCCTGCCTCTTGTTCTCTTGCAGCTTGCGTAAATTGCCGCCATCGCCGTGGGCTTTCGGCATCGCTCTCGTTGCCCGAGGGGTTGCAATCGAGAGAAGACTGCTGTTTTTTTTTTTCTCCCCTTGCATGTCTTGTGTTATTTCATTTTCCGAACCGAGACATTTGCATGCAGTCTAATGGGCCCCTGTTACAAAAGAAAAAAACTGTAGCTTTCACTCGGCGAAAATTCCCAAAGGGAAATGCAGTAGCTGTTCACAGCCCGAAGCAGCAATAAAACTGGACGTTTATCTGGCAGCTTAGAGCTGAATGATTGAAAATCTGCTCAAATCAAAGAGGTGAATGCTGGTGTAGCGGGAAGCTGCTGTTTGAAGGGGCTCAGAAGCACCGTAAAGGTTCCTGCTCCTGCAGAAGGTGCTCACAGGCCGAGAGGACAAAAAGTTCCACAGGCAGCAGACCGCCAGCTCTGTGCTGAACAGTAACCGCTCAAAAGGCTCAGTGGAAGACACAGAAGGGGGGGGGGGGGACCCATGTTTTTGTTTCATCTGTGAAACGTGGGCCTCCAGAGTGACCCTGTGTGTTTGTGTGTGACCGTTACAGACGGGGGGCACAATGAGCGAGGAGCCACCGGTCACCCCCGACTGGCTGATTCCTGACCCCACGGCGTGGGCCAGCGGGGGCGGGGGCCCCACCGACAACGACACCAGCTTGGGGACGTTCCCGCCCGGTGACCCGCTGGCCCCCGGCCGGCTGCCTCTGCTGGTCAACCCCTGGGACATCGTGCTGTGCTCGTCCGGGACGCTGATAGCCTGCGAGAACGCGCTGGTGGTGCTGGTCATCTGGCAGAACCCGGCGCTCCGGGCCCCCATGTTCCTGCTGATAGGCAGCCTGGCCCTGGCCGACCTGCTGGCCGGCCTGGGCCTGGTGCTCCACTTCACCTGTGCCTACCTGCTCCGCTCCGACTCGGCCCAGCTGCTGACCGTGGGCCTGGTGGTGGCCTCCTTCTCGGCCTCCGTCTTCAGCCTGCTGGCCATCACCATCGACCGCTACCTGTCGCTCTACTACGCCCTGACCTACAACTCGGAGCGGACGGCGGCCTTCACCTACACCATGCTGGTGCTGCTGTGGGGCCTCTCGCTGTGTCTGGGCCTGCTGCCCGTCACCGGGGTCAACTGCCTGGCGGAGGAGGCCACGTGCAGCGTGGTGCGGCCGCTGACCAAGAACAACGTGGCCGTGCTGTCCGTCTCCTTCCTGCTGCTCTTCGGCCTCATGCTGCAGCTCTACGTGCAGATCTGCAAGATCGTGATGCGCCACGCCCACCAGATCGCGCTCCAGCACCACTTCCTGGCCGCCTCGCCGCACTATGTCACCACACGGAAGGGCGTGTCCACGCTGGCCATCATCCTGGGCACCTTCGCCGCCTGCTGGATGCCCTTCACCGTCTACTCGCTGATCGCCGACTACACCTACCCGCCGCTCTACACCTACGCCACGCTGGTGCCCGCCACCTACAACTCCGTCATCAACCCCGTCATCTACGCCTTCCGGAACCAGGAGATCCAGAAGGCGCTGTGGCTGGTGTGCTGCGGCTGCGTGCCGGCCGGCGTGGCCCACCGCGCACGGACGCCCAGTGACGTCTGAGCCCGCAGACCCGGGCGGGCTGGGCGGGCGGGCCGGGGGGGGGGGGGGGGCCTGGGGCAGCTGTGCCCCTGCCCAGAGAGAGCAGCAGGAGGAGGTCAGGGGGGAGGTGGCGCGGGCCTCCTGGCAGAGGCAGTTTGGGTTTTTACCAGCTGACCACACTGAAGCACGGATGGAGCTTTTTGTTTTTTTTCCACTGATGACAGGGCAGAGGTACCTGCTGTCTTCCCCCCCC
>JABUIW010000156.1:4112789-4168707 GCA_013363375.1 Menidia beryllina
GAAACGAGGAGAAGGGGCGGCTTGATTTCTTCCTCGGCGTCTGTTTGTCCGCATGGCTCACCGTCTCGGGCAGCATCCCGGCGCTCCGCTGCTGCACTTTGAACGTGCGCCGAAAGCTAAAGAGCCGCGGAGAGCTAAAAATAGTCCCGGTGCTCTCTGATCCGAGCTCAAACAGACGCCGAGGAAGAAATCAAGCCGCCCCTTCTCCTCGTTTCTCCCGTTTTCTGTTCTGCCTCTCCTTTTCCGTATGGATCGCTTGAAAGCTCACGAGAAGAAAAAAATACTCCCAAAAGGCCCCGGATCATCACCCCCTCCTGTAATAGTCACTAAGACAGAGGCATAAACCCAAAACTATAGGCTTATCTGGTCATTTAGTCATACCGTGTAGGCCTCTGTCACATTTCGGAGATAACTTTTTGGGAGAACCATTGGATCAGTTTGATCAGTCATCTTTGATCAAATTATTAGAAGTCCCCCCCCGCCCCCAAGTAAAATTTTTGTCTTTCTTTCTGGAAATCTTCCAAATATATGTGACCCTTTTGTTTTGGCCTCCACACCATTCCCTCAGCCCCGGTCAGTACTGGTCAGCGCTGTAATCTGCATGCACAGAGCACTGACCCCTGCTTCTGCCCTGCCCCCCCCCCAGCACGGACCACTGCGGGCTGTGTGCGTGGTGTCATGATCTCATGACCTTAGCGGTTGTGTTTCTGAACAGCCTCACGTGCTCTGCGTTTTCCAAGCCGACGCTCGCGGCTCCAAGGTCACCGGAGCTCCACCGTGTTTGGAGAGGCGGCGTGTGGGCCGTCGGTCGGGTGTCTTTATGGAGCGACCAGTCGGAGGAGCTGTAGCTCCACTCCGGTCCTGCTCCGGTCCCGACGCACGAGCTGCTCTGAGTTAAAATGACACGAGTCCTTTTGACAGGCCTTCAGATCGGGTCAGCAATAACTAGCCTATGAGTGGTAGTTATTTTTTAAGATGTGAAGCAATACTCAGACAGCAATAACACCCGCATCCCACCTGGACTGCTTCCCGTGGAGCTAAACCTCCTGAGAACCCACCCCCCCACCACAGTCCGGGGTCCTAACCGTTTGTGGCCGGAATGGAATTGAGTACCCTTTTTTCTGCGTTTGCCTTTTTGTGAGCGTGCGACCCGTCCGGAGCCTTCTGGCCTTTGGGTTTGATCGCGCCCTCTTTGTGCATCAGCTGGGAGTTGCATGGCCCCTGTGTGTGTGTGTGTAAGCTTGTGTGTGTGTGCATGTGTGCCGTTTGCTCGGCTGAGCGTAGTCCGTCTCCTCGCGGCGTCCCGTCCAGCCCCTGACCTTAGAGTATAGCCGTGTCAGTCTTCCTGTCGAGTCTGAGAGCAGCAGCCTGGGGACGCGTCTGCAGAGCCTCTCGGAGGGGAAACGGGACCGGGGGGGGCCACTCCAGCACTTCAAGCCAAAGTGAAAGGGACTGAACGAACTGCGACCCCAGTCCTGCGGTGTGTGTTTCTCTATCCTCTACTTTCAATCAGTCTGCTGGAGGCAGGTGTCCCTTAAGTGGCCTCTGAATGATACTATGAGCTAAAAACGGCTACTTCCAAATCCAAAGATAATGCTGCTTCTCCCTTTCCCGTCGGCCTGGCCTTCTGTGAGCCCGATGAGACACACATCTGGGGTTGGGGGGGGCGGGGTCCAAATTTCCTTCTCCCCGGCCTCAGGTCAGGAGCGGCCATTTGATCAAATGGAGGATCGCTCAGGAAAGTCAGAAACAGCATGTCTGAGCATGGAAAAGTAGCCTGGGTGTGTGAACCCGTGCAGTGTCAGGCTGAACCTTGTAGATATCTGATCAGCACCAAAAGGTCAGACCGGCACACCACAAACCATCACAAACTGTTATTACTTTACCTTTGGAGAAAAGTCTATTTTGTTATATTCATTGAGAAGTTCTATTTTTTTCCACTTTTAGTCTGGCCTGACTTCTTTCGGATTCTGATGTTGTTCGATATAACCGCGCTGTAAAGCCTTTTTCTGAATGTAGTATTAATCTGAAATCCCCTCCTCTCGACTCTTGTTTCTGTAAATACAGCATGCTGAAGAGAGGTGGGGGGGTACTTTATACCACCTTGCATGGTGCTACCAAAGCCAGTCAGTCTGGAGGACAGTTTGGGTCGCACCGTTACTTTTCAAATAACGTTTCTCCACCTTTGTTGGTAATCTAGACAGTCTTCTCTTTCACCTTCCTCGCTTCCATATGCAGCAGCTGGGAAACGCTGAGCCAATGGGAGGGCTTGGCCAAGCAGACGCTTGAGGAAAAAAAAACCCAATCAATACGTTTTCAGATTAGTGAATGTGAATCTCTCGTGCAGCCGACAATTTTGTCAAGATTTTCATAGCGGAGCAGGTGTGAACAAGGGCTTTGTATCCATGGGAGGTGAAGAACTGTGAAGGTGGATGTAATACTAATCTGTAAACACACCTGTTCATCTGCTACTTGGTTCCACGGTGAGGTGGTTCACAAAGATGTGTACAAAGCAATTTTCTGACCGGTGATTGGGGCCGTTACACCAGCAGGAGTTGGTGTCTTTCCGGTGGTTACCAATTTAGAGCTAATTATCAAAACTCTCAAGGGTCTGTGAATGTGAGAGTGAGTCTCTTGTGAGGGTGGGAGATGGGGCGGCGCCACGGTAACAGCATCTTGTGTAGACGTATGCGTAGTTTTCAATGTGAAATGCACTTTATTTTTTGGATGAAAATGGCACAACAAATTAAGTATCTGCAAAATGAAACGTATAAACGATAATCAACATGCACTAACTTAACTGAGACATTGTAAAAAAAACTTTGTGTGAATGTGGTGTCTATTTTTCCAAAGTGTTAGTTGTACTTTTTATTGCTTTGGTTAGTTCACTCTACTGAGAGATCTTGTTAATTTTGTATTAAAAAAGAAGAAAACGTGCTGTGCATAAAACTCCTGCCTCGACTGCTTTTTCCATCCATTTTCACATGCTTTCGTTTCCTTGGCAACTCTTTCTTATCTGTACTGTCACTATGGAAACTGAGGAGCCAGGTATGAGCAGTAAAGAGACATCTTTCATTCAGAATTTTATTTTCTCCGAGAGGTTACAGAGATCAAGCAAACGGTTACACGATCTCCCCCCCCACAAAGAGCAACGATTGGCTGCGGTAAGAATGTTTTTTTGTTGTTTTTTTTAAATATTAAGCCCCATTCATCATCACAGCATTTTGAACACGCGTCATCCGTTCGGCGGCCTGAGGCTGTGGCCCCAACGGACTCGTTCATTACTTCCAGTTATATTCGTCTACAGATTAAAAACTTACCTCACGATCTATGGCAAGTATTTCGATAAAAACATTTTTAAAAAGACAAGTAGAATGGTTAGCTCGGGAGGAAGGCTTCTAATAATTCTAACACTCTCAAGCTCTGACTAGACATGAAATAAGCACCTTTGACCGGTGTCTATGGTGTTAGAACAGGAAGAGAAACATCTGCTTGGGCCTTTACACAATACTTTAAAGTACAGTCCTCAAAACTCAGTGTTAAATGTTTCATGGAGTGGTCGATATTAGTGTTTACACCTAGTCTCTGTACAGTGTTTTGCATACTGAATAAACCCCCAGGTTTCCAGTTTTGGACCATACATCAGCTTACAGCATGTGATTCTGTGCAGATAGAGTGTGTGTGAGTGTGAGATGGACCGACGGCGTATCTTGTTGTGCCCGTGTGTCAGTGGTTATCTGATATAAATATTTCCAGCAAGTGTGTGTGTGTGTGAGTGTGTGTGTGCGTGTGCGTGTTAATCCGACCAATCATTCTCCTCCAACTCGGAGTCGTCCTCCGAGTCGGAGTATTCAACAGCGATGCGGCGCGACAGGATGGTTGCCACGTCATTCCCCACCGGCTCTCGCTTAGCTTGCTGCTCCTGCTGCTCCTGCACCTTCTTCAGCTGGATGCCTGCAGGACAACAAGGGAGTTAAAGCTCTTGCTGAAGTTTCAAAAACACTATCTAGGCAGGCATCAATGCCATGGGAGACACAAATGAGACGACTATTTTAAGGAAAAAAAAGGCAAAATTGTCTTGAATTTGGCTTCGCCATGACCATTGAACGAGTCCTGCATTATTTTGTACCTCTAACTATTGTTTTGGTTCTGATGTCATGGACCAGGATATTCAGCCAACGTGGCTGCTCCTTTATGGCAGAATAACGGCACGTGGACGGCTCTTACCCATGCGTATAGCGGCCAGCAGATCGCTGCGGGCATCGTTGACCGCTGTGCTCTCAGCGGGTGCGCTCAACATCTTGTGGCCAGCGGGGTGGGAGGCGCCAGCTGGAAGGGGCAGCGGCGGAGGGCCAGGAGGAGGAGGCGCTGCTTGGGCTCCAGATACTGGTGGGGGGGGCGGAGCGTACATGCCAGCGCCAGCCATCGGCCCAGGAGACATGGGACCTCCAGGGGGGGAGGCGAAGGCCGTCTGGGCAGAGGGGATGAGAGGGGCGGGGGGAGGGGGCGGGGGGCCGGTGTTGGCATAGCCGTCCATGCTGTGAGAAAGACACCAGAGGAGAGAACTAGTAAAGGTGCTTTAAACCAGAGCACTGAGTGTTGCTTAAAAGTTTCTAAAGGTTTGCCAGTGAGGCGGTCAGATGCTCGTCCACTAGGTGGCAGCATTATCCAAACGTTACAGAGGGTGGGCTGATGTGAGGGACTGAAAAGTATATACAGTATCAAATAAACAAAGTTAAAAGCCTTACAAAGTGGCTCAACTGCTTTCATCTGGATTTGCCGAATAAAAATAATATCCCATAGATGTCCTGGGACCAAATATATTTAAATATGCTGTAATGCGGCTTAAGGAATTATCTCCCCGGGTTTTTTTTTTCTGCAGTCATAGTTTGCTCACAATAAAAAAAGCTTTCAAAAGTATATTAAAATCTGCTGGATAAAATGACCCGTGGGGACGTGTAAACACACACCGGGTATGATCAACAAGAAAGCATTAGCAGTATAGTACATACAACACGAAAAACAACTTCATTATGGATTGTGTATCATAAGCAAACAAATGCAATCCCGCCAACACTTCTCAGGAAGTAAGAGTTTTATTTACCTGTAGTCCACGGGTGGGAGGGGCATGGAGCCTCCGTTCATGGCCTCGGTGGGTGGGGGAGGCAGTGGGACTTGGTGGTGGTGAGCGCGGCCCAGCGTCCCGCCCTGGTAGGCCATCATCGGCCTGCCTCTGACGTCATGCTCACCTCCTCCCCGGGCGGCGTGTCCAGCGGCCATCTGAGCAGCCAGCATGCTGGGCGGCGGGCCGGAGTAGGTGTGGGCGTGGCCAGCGTGGTTCATGCTGTTGGGGTAATGGTGCTGATCCACCCCATGACCCCTGAGGAGACAAACGTGACGGTCATTGATGATCTAAAACAAGCAGAGCGTGTCGTCATGACGCAGGACAAACAGTCCTACCGGTTCTCAGGGGACATGGAGCCCTCGGAGGACGCCCCTCTGTCTCGGTGTATGGTGTGCCGATGGTCAGGCCGTAGCTCCTTATCCAAAGCCATCATTTTCCACTCCTGCCGACGGTTCCTGGCCTTTCGGACATTCTTCACCTCCCTCTGCAGCGTCCCGTCCACACAACGCCTCTGCTCCTGAACAGCGAGACAGAGAAGAGTTTAAAGTCCTTCCAGAGTTCACTGACAGACAAACACCTTGGACTAACAGCTCTTAGGCAGCTGTATACCTTCTGCTTCCTCTTCTCTTTCCTCTTGTCCTCAGTGTCCTGTAACATCTTTTCTTTCCACAAGTCAAAGAAGTAGGAGGGGTCCGTGTAGAATTTAAGAGCTTCCTTGTGGTCATCCCTATAATTATGAATACAGTAAAGATTATACCACACACATAAATCTACATAAACAATCCATGCTTTTTTCCTGTTTAGGGGGAATAAATAACGGAGTTGTGTATTTGTCATATTGCTTCATTGGAAAAAACTGTACATTTCTGAGTATTCTAAAATTCATGGTGGCTCAGGTAAAAGCTCCTGTAGCTTTACAACAAAAAATGTAAATGAATAAAAACATGCAAAATTAAATAGACTAAAAATAAAAATGGGCCAAGTTGCCATGTAGTGATGGTTTGGAGTTTAGGGTCCCACTGAGCCACATGTTAAATATGTAATGTACTCATACAGTGGAAAGCACACTACACGAGAGCAGCGGCTAAATGTGGAAGGAAACAGCACAGGATCTGAGAACCGGCCTCTACACCGTGTATGTTAGTCAGAAAACGGCAGCACAGAAACTCACTTTGTATAACAGATATGAAATGAGCCTTTTAAAGTCACATGGGCCATCAGGGGACAACATGGATAAAGACAAGCAGGTCTTAAAGACAGCAGTATGTATTCATCTGTGAGAAATGAACATAACCTGAGCAGCAGGTCTTTGTTCCGCTCACGATCAAACACTGATTTACTGATATCAACACTTCTGTGTGAATGTGCTCCTGTGGATGGAGGCGTCCACATTTCACCACGAGACAACTCTGCTTTCTTTCTTATAATAGTTCGTCTATTTACACGCCGTTTATATGGGAGCGTCTGGAGCGCTGACCTGTAAGGCGACAGGATGCTGAGAGGGGGGGGCTTGTCGCTCAGGTTGTACATCTCCCTGACAGGGATGGGCACGCTGCTCTTGGACACCACCTGCTGGTCCTGCGTGGTGGAGCTCTTAAAAGCCTTCCTCATGTTGATGTCTTGCAAAGAAACTGAGAGCACAAAGAAGATGAACAATGACTGTGAAGCTCAAGAAAGAATAAAAGGGGAGGACAAATAAAAGACAAGATGTCCTCAGAACTGTGAGTCGCGGTGAGGTGTACCCTGACCCACCTTCCTCCACGGTGGAGTCCAGCTGTGTGACTTTGACGGCCAGCCGGTCAATGCGGTCCTGCAGAGAGTTGGCACGCAGGTAGAAAGTGTTGGCCTCGTTGAACAGCTCACCAAATATGTCCTCCGCATGTTTACCTGGAAGGAATGAGCAGGATGCATGAGAGAGACTGTAATTTGAGACAAAGGAGATTTTTAAAATCTTTATGGAGTCCAGTAATTCCAAAAGAGGAGACCGAGGTCCAATAGATACGCCGATAAGGTGACAGCGTCTACTGTTGGTCTGTGCTGGAGGTGATAACTCACACCACTCCCTATAGCGACATCCTGTCTGAATAATTTATCATGCACCAAATATAACATCAGCCAAACCGAACTGTGTGTGTATGCGGGTCGATCCGGTGCCACTTCATTTGTTTCCTGATCTCGTTACACTCTGAAGTTTCCAAAGCTAGCTACTATTGATCAACAGTCTCAACTTCAGGGTTTAGTTCAGACCAGTATAACGCACTCTCCATGATGCTCAAGACACAATCCAGAGGATTACCAAGGATTTTTGAAGCGTTATTTTGAGATTTAACCACACATTCACACCCCCTTACGCAAACAAACTCAAAGAGAAGTGACACAATAGTATTTGTGAACCAAGCCTTGATTCGCACACCACAGCTGGGTTTTGTGGTTGAAAGATTTATGAATCGAAAACAGGGACGCTCTGCTCGACATGTGATAGTTGTTTTGGGGCGAAACCAAATGGACAAACACATTCTTGACACAGTGTTTTTAAGAATAGCTCAGACAAGCCAGGATGGGACTTCCCATCTGGAAAAGTGTGAGCTGCAGAGGAAGCAGCCTGCTGGCCTCAAATAACTATCTACGCTCAGAGTTTATCAGAGCAAAAGGACCTTAATACAACATAGTAAATCTGGCCTGCAGTGAAATGAAAAGACAGAACAGCAGAGAGAAAACAGAGTGAGTAACTTTGCTGAGGTTCAACGAATAATTGAAGTATGAAACATGGGTCACATGCTATATGCCTAAGGGCTATTTCTGTCCCGCCTGCTGACAGGATGGGCTGCAGGAAAAACAGTTAAAGGAAGGAAGAATCACAGATCCGGCACGCCGAGCCCCTCAACTCTGACCTCTCCTGAGGATTCTTAAGGTCCGCTTCCACACATGTGCACACGTGTCTGCACAGACTCCCCATCAGGCCAGCGCGAACATTTATATTTAACCCACACAGCTGTTGTTACAAGACCCACTCCCGCTGCCAGAACACGAGACAATAAGAGACAGCCAGAATCAATATGACGGCGCCGAAAAGCAAAAAGGGCCGAGTTTAATTTAAGCTTCCTAAGCTAACAACAAAAGGTTCAACACTGTGCTGTGTGAGATCAGAAAAAAAGGGGGCAGCTGAGGATAAAGAAGTGGAGGATGACTTGCAAATGAAATGTGTCACGCCCGGCCAGTAAGAATGAAGGGCGTGGGAGGAGAAGATGGACGGGAGGACAGACGCCCTTGGTGCTGTAATAACTGTCCGATACATTTGCACTGAGCATAAAAATCGATAGATCTGCACGCAAGCAGCTTTCACACATGCAAAAGCACACACACACACACTCACACACACGGAGCATTAGCTGCGCGCTCATGTGACCACAGCTGGACAGAGGGGTTCAGTTTTGCAGCGCTGTCTAAAAGGATTACATTTCAACGCTCGGCGCTCCACTGCGAGGCGGCTGTAAGCCCGCTGCCAGCCCGATGACCCCCTGCCCCGTTACCATGACAACACTCAAATCAATCACTGCTTCGGGATTAACGATAAAGGCACGTGATGTTGTTCGGCTCCAGAGAGGCTTGGCACACGGCGAGGGCATCATCCCTCTGAGGCTTGAAGATGCATCTTATCATCTTTATCCCCGGTGTGATGGGGGGTCTGTGTGCTTACTCAGGCTGCTGAGCTGGCGTATGATGGCGGAGAGCGTGTTGTTCATCACGCACTCCAGCTCGCTGCCGATGCCCTCGGGCAGCTCCCCCCGGCAGAGGTGGCGCGGCTCGATGTTCCTCTTCACCAGAGGCATGGCGAGGCCTCACAGCGTCTCGGGCTGCAGGGAAACACCAGGAACACACACCGTGTGAGACACACATGCAGTCAGCCAGCATCCAGTTAGCTGAGGTGCTAATGAGTGAGACATCAATTAAAGCCCTAATTACACCCATGATTAAAGTTGTGGCAGACATGTCGAAACAAGGCGGCGTCAGAATCCCCCAGAGCCTGTTACCCTCAGTCAGACCAGAGATAAAACTCTATTAACTTATATACACATATACAATTCAAGGCTGTAAAAAGGTATGAATTTGCATTTTTTGGGGTCTGTGATATAAACAAAAAAATCCCTTATATGAAATTACAGTCATACAAACAGTTACAGGTGCAATTACTATTACTTTTTTGTAAAGTTTGCTTTAAATGTTTAAATATGAAATAATGAATGCTGTGTGCTGTCTGACAGACAAAAGTACCGAACAGGGTTATCTAAAGGGGCAGCTCGGGCCTCTGAGCACATCTGATAAAAGGCTTTGCAGATAGTTTGAGATGTAGAGTAGAATTCTAAATGATTATGCTCAAAGGGACTGTACCATTTTGATGCCAAAAAATTACTTATTTGAATTATGATTTGAGCTTTTAAAGGAACCGTTAGAAGGAGAATTTTAAAAGAGATGAGTTGTGTTGCTGAAAAAGCCAATTAAACACCCCAGCCAGAGTCCACAAATATTCAAGATAGAGATGTGTGAAAGTCAACAAAGCTACAGGGTGTGCTGGTGGAGGTAGCAGGAGAGTCATGCTCTGACCAGAACCTCTGAAGCTCAGAAGATGGCAATCTTTAGGCTTAAAGAAAAAACAAAAAAAAGAGGACAGAGATGGTGGGGGTTGTCAGGACACCAACTATTAGCCGGGAAGATGTACAGCTTAGAGAAACACGAGAGTTCTGTGCTGTGGGCATAGAAAACAGCTTCATTTTGTTATGCTAGTGTCTTGCTCTGGTCTGTGCTCCGTGATTTTTCACAGAAACCGGAGTAAGTGTGATTCTACTGACCACACAACTGAGAGTGACGGCCGACAGTGTGCCAAAGCCAGAAGACTTCTGGCGACCAGCAGAGAGATTAAAGCATTAGGGATAGGAAGATACAGCATGCCAGCTAATCCCAGGCCGCTCGTCACAGGCCCAGCTGGAAGAGTGACACAACCAGAGTTGGTGGTTAACACCAAAACAGAACAAAAATAAATACACCCCAAAGCTAAACCTGAGGCTCTCTGACTTTCTCCAGACGACAACCGGAGCTGGACGACAGCGGCTGCAAGTGCGACTGCCTAAATTGAACACCGATTGTCTCTGATCAGTTTCTCTGAACTCTCTGTAGAGCGACACACGCTCCCTGAAAACAGGGGAAAATCCCATGGAGCTTCAGAGCAGCCATCTTTTCAGTGTCTGTTCCAGCTTCCTGTTTTCGAAATGTGGGTCTGGCTCCGGTTTCCTGGTCCTCCTATTGTAAAGTCTTTCCTTCCTGTCCAGAACAATAAAGCTGGAGCTTAAGAAGCAACAAAGAAAACAGACAAGCGAATGCTCTATGAATAATGTCTTAAAAGTATTTTTACAAATGATCCTCTCTGGATAATGACATTATACTGCCCTGCTATATCAAAAGAAAAAAACTCCATGGAGAAGCAGGTTGGGACGGCACAGGGGATCTGGCTGACTGACAGAAGGCTAATAATAGCAAACAGGTACATGAGCATATACAAAAAAATAAAGGGTTTCCAAAAAAAGGGTTTCCAAGTATTCAGCCAATCCTTGGGAAATAATGATAAGGTTTTAAACTGAAGGGTTATGTTACATCATGAATTCAAGACCACACAAACAAAACCAGTAGTAATCCCTCACTATCAGAGTCCCAGCCCTGTCATTACAGATAGTCATTACAACTAACCATAAGAGACAAGAGCCTCCTCGGTTCGTGAGGGCCAATTCCCACCAGCAGAGCCCTCATATGGTCCTGTTTTTTAAGCTGGCATAGCCCCCCCTCACACACACACACACAAAATCCAACAGTATCTTGCCAATAAGGGAAAGTTAAATGGTATAATGACATCATAGTGTTGCCACAAAGGGTGCTGAATAGCGACTCAAATTTGGCAAATAATTGTACATTTAGATTTCTGCACAAATATTTTGGAGAGGCTTTGCTCTCCTGTGCATGGAAACGAGGCGATGCAAATTAGAGGATTGCATGCTTTTGCTTGCACTGTCTCGCTTGCATGACAATCACACTGATGAGGGGAAATAATGAGCGACTGGGGGTGGGGGGTGGGTCTGCTGTGAGACAAGCGGGGAAAGTGAAGTGAAGGGAGAAGAGGGTGCATGTAGAGTGTGACTAGTAAGATACAGTAAATATGAATATGTGCGTGTGTGTGTGTGTGTTAGAATGGAAGCGATAGGGTTGTGTCTAAAACAGAGAGACAAAGTACATGTGTGTGTTCATGTTGAGAGGGAGAAAGAGTGGATCTGGTGGGGGGAGGGGTATGAGAAGGGACCTCAGGGAAGCCACTGAAAGGTTCCCGGGACAATAGAGCTCCGTTCACACGGCAACAGCACTAGCTCTTCCATGCATCCTCCCCTCCTCCTCCTCCTCCTCCTCTACGACCTTCTTTAAGGCCCCCTTTAGTCGAGCAATGAAAGCACAGCAAGCGAGCTCTTGTCTTTCATCCTCCACTCCCCGACGAACGAAGGCAGGGAGTGGAAATGCTGAACTTAAGCCCACAGCTGCTTATCGACTCAAGCTTCCCCTTACATTTGTTATAACCAACTCCTCCTAAGGGTCGCATGTTTTTGGATACTTTAATTGTTACAACACAACAAGCAGAATCAGCAGTTCAGTCAGACTAATTTGTGCCAACACACCAGGTAGCTCCTAAAACCTCCCATTAGCAGCAAAAATGCCTTTGATCATCAGAAAATGTGACAATCAGCCCCCAACCCTGGTAAAACACACCTCCCCAGTGACTCCTGCAGGATGCCCACATCAACATGCGGTGATGGAGGAAGCCTTTACTACAGATGTGAGAACTCCATTAAGTTCTGAAAGGGGAGTCATTACCAATTCATGCACGGAGTAGAGCTTCGTGTATCAGATGGTTATTTGCCTGTTCTGATGTCCTGAATAATGCAACCTGAATTACGTCAGGTCACTATGCCCTAAATATGAAGTTTAAAAAAAAAGAAAAATCCTGTCTGGCTGCTTGTTCCAGCAGACGCACAAGGGGGAATGTTATAGCTTTTCCTCTTCTACTTCACTGTGGCCAACATTTTTGGTTAAAATTGGATACTATTCTCTGACCTAAAAAGACTAAATAATTAAATAAAAAAAGACATGCAATGTACCAATTTTTCTTCACCAGATTGATAATTAAGACTAAAAGAATTAAGCAGAGGTTTACATTTCTGCTAGGGAGTTGCTCTGTCTGCTTGTACGAGTTGATTCAATACCATTTATAGATTTAATATGATTTTGCTTTCTTTTTCATTGCTGCCTTATGTCTGAAAATGTTCAGCAGAATCAACAATCTGTTGTTCTACTACATTAGGATCTGAACAGCTAATATGGAAAACTGTTTGTTTGCAGCATCCATGACATTAAAGCTGCCCAGCAAGATGAAGAACTTTATCCGAGAAATATGCTGGCATCAGTCGGATTTCATTATGACCGTTTATTGGGAATTCTTTGTGATAAAATCACAAAGTATGACATTGGAAAAGTCATTTCCAATCAGCAATTTCGATGTGTTGGCCTAAATAATCCGGGTTTGGACGCTAGTCTCTCTGCCCCTGCCATCAGAGCGATGAATATGAACGCCCGATCACACAAACACACACATAACAGCATAAATTGATGGCAACCGCGATCAATCACTGTTCCGCACCGTCGCTTCCCGTAGCCGATGAACCGACCCACATCTGTTCATCCATCCCGATCCCAGCGACCTCTCCCCGCTTTTACTCCGCTATTTCAATGACTGCTTTTAACGTGAGCGCCTAGAAAACACCGGTGCACGCAAAACACAGACATTTCCCCGGTTAAACAAGGCTGTAAAGTAACCCACCGTGATAATAAGGTTCAGTGTTACCGGGTTTGGAGTCCGTGTTCTATCACCAAATGGGGGTCCGCTCGAACTGACCACTTGGTAAGCTAGCTTATGTCCAGTGGTCGGTTACTTAGTTTGGGCAAAACCATACTGGAGTCATAAGAAATATACACATAAAGCTCACCATTATGATACAGAATGTTACTAGTTGCTACAAAAAGTATCTTATGGCCCTCACCAGTACTTGAATTATAAGAAGAATTCCGCTCGTCCGCATGTCCCGTTAAATACTCCTATTAGCTCTGCCATCCTGCATCCCCAGCCAGTCTGGCCACTCGAGGGTAAATCCTTTGATGACAGAGACACGCCCCCCACAGCCGCATCGTCTAATCATATCTCCAGGCAAGGGATTTAACCAATGATTGGCATCAATATAAACCAATAGCATCACTCCGTTAGAATGACTGACAGGGAAACTCCCCAGCTCAACAGCCCTGCTGCGAATGGAGAGGGCGGTGCGAGAATGGGCGTTGCTGAAGTCACCCCCGCGATTTAACTGAGTCCAAGAAGGTAGACACTGATAATTCAATTAACGACTCTGTGTAAATTTAGTAGACACGAGGATCCAATTAAATAACGAACAATAACAACGTTGCCCACTACAGAGGTTTTGATATCCTGGGCTAATGTAGAGGATGAGCTGTGAGACTATTACATGACAAAAACACCTGGCTCCGCATCCTTGAGGTTCAGAGAAATGACTTGCTATACTTAGATCTGTGGTCTGGTCTCTCAGACTAGAATAGTTTGTAGTGTTTCTAGTCTGAGTCTGAAAAAGATTAGCAATGATTACAGAAAGACTCATTTGGGTTTGAACTGATGGAAAGAATATAGAAGAGCAAGTGAGAGACGCAGAGTAAAGGGACTGTAAAACAAAAAGGCTAATCTAGATTTACATTGATTTAATTAATATTGTCAAATTTCCTCAGTCACTGATAAGCCAGGCCTGAGGACTGATCAGTTTAACAGCCCCAAATGGAGCCATGCAACTCCTTTTCTATGCAGAATGCACTGAACAATGCGTCTGCTGGAGTTTAACCTGCTATTAGGTTAACTGTGTTTATTTATGGTGGTTTTTCAGAAATATTCGTGATCTCTTGCATGGATTTATACTAATCTGTTTACATGTAGTGGTTTTTGAGGGCCTGAAGATTACAGTCATTCAGTAATCTTTAATCCTTTGTATAATTTTTCTATGATATGTATCAGAGATGATAAAATGACATGCTTTCATGTAATAGAACTACATTAAAGATGTATTTTTCATTGTCATTCTTGGAAATGACACAATTTCCTCTTCAGAGTTTTTTTAAAGAATTTCCTTCTTTTAAGTTCATATTGCATTGTTTTCTGAGTGATATATGCTCAAAATGAGGAATTGAATGTTTCCATTTTTATTGTCAGGATACTTGTTTCATGTAAAATATTTCAATACAATACAGTACAATGCATGTTCCATCTGTCGTCCTCCATGCGCACGGTTGGTTTTGTCCTCATGTTGTAAGGCTTACCCACAGCATTCAGCAGCCCAGTGCTCAAATTCAGGCCAGCTGCCATGCCAATCTTGCCATGAAAACAAAACCATGAAAACAGATTAAATTATAAACTACTAAAATAATTTTTTGTCTTTTTTCTTTTTTTTTTGTCCCCTCTGAAGAAAAGCCCTCCACCCCACATTTGCGGGGGCTCTGC
This sequence comes from Menidia beryllina, assembly GCA_013363375.1. Lineage (NCBI taxonomy): Eukaryota > Metazoa > Chordata > Actinopteri > Atheriniformes > Atherinopsidae > Menidia > Menidia beryllina. Next base: position 4,127,558 of record JABUIW010000156.1, read on the forward strand.
GTCCTCCCTGTTTGCTTCACAGCAGCTCAGTTCAGTCCTCAGCTGAGGCCCTCACAGGACCATAAATGCTAAATAAATCGGACAGACGGACCGGGGATCTGTCAATGCTGGCAGTCACATAGCAGCTTTCAGTCTCATCCAGACTCTGAGGGAAAGAGGGGAGCTGGCTGGGGTTGGGTGTAGGTGGGGTTGACAGGAGAGGAGCAGAGTCCTCTACTCGGAGCCGTCTTCTTTTGAAAAGTCTAATGATGTCCTGGTAATGGAAACGGCTTGGATTCAATCATGTGTCCTTTCTCATCATCCTCCCACGTATTGTTTGACCCATCAGGTTTTGCTGGATAATGTGTTTCCTAATACTTGGGTTGTGCTGTGGTATCTGGAACAGGTGAGGACGTTGTAGATCTGGCCTGACGTACTGCTGGAAAGAAGGTGACGGTTTGTTGCTTTGGACACCCCCACGTTCTTCAGTACATTCGTTCAGGTGGGCGTGGCGAGGGCCGGGTGTGTACGTGTCGAAGAAACGATGCGTGTGTGTGTGAGGGGTGATTCAGTAGCGGTGGGTCTGATGGGAGTACTGGGGTGGCTGTTGGGAGGTAGAGGAGTATCCCATGCTGCTTTGGGGCAGTGATGTGCTTGGTCCAGGGTTCTGGTAGGCAGCATGTGGATTGGAGCGCTGCAGGGTCAAAGACAACATGGACACAATAAATCCTGTTTTTTCCTTCAATTAGGTTGATGCCCATCAAATATTGCTCTTTCATAAAATTCTCACATGAGGAGTTTAAACATGCGTTAAAAAGTAATGTTGGTGGCCACTTGGAGGACATTAACAAAACAACAAAGCTGCAAGTAACAAGACTGACATTAAAAGTGTTAATGGGCTACAAACTGGATCACCCACCATTTGAAGCCGCTGCACTTAGCTTAACTTATTCACTACACAAAGACACGTGCGTCTTTTCATGTGCGTCACCTTCTGCAACACTATAAAGAGCCAAGCAGAAGTGGCCTTCACGGCTGCTCTTCAAGCAGCGGAAATGACTCGTGAATGATCCGTTCACTCCATAAAAGTTTGATTTGCAAAATGCCCGGTTAGGACAGCATGTGACAGAGGTCTCAGCTTCTTTTCAGGTGATGTAATTTTGGCATGTCCTCCCTGGGGAACGCCCCGGGGCAGACCCGGGGTACGCTGGAGAGGTATGGCTCGGGAGTGCTTTCGTGTGCACTGAGCATAGCTAACGCAGCTGCCCCCGCCTGGAGGGCAGCGGGACGGATGGAGGCGCCTCGAGACCAGGAGGCGGGCTCGAACAGGCAGACTTACCTGGTAGTCTGAGGTCATAATGAGGCCACCTGAGGTAGTGGTGGGAGGGACAACTCGCACTTTCTTCAGAGGCGGGCCCTGGGCGTGGCTATTGTCAGGGTTGCCGGTGTGCCCCGCCCCATTTGTGTGGTTGTTTCCCTGTTGCTGCTGCTGGTTCTTCTATGAATCACAACACATAAAACCAAGCTTTTGTACAAGTGTACTCTGCATTTTCTATGCTGATTAGTAGCTGTGAAACAAACTGTTGCTCAATCCTACTTAACGTTTACTGTGTTACTTATTTTTTCCCTTCACTTTCCTAAACAGACAGTAATGAAATGAGACTGTTTTACTTTGTCTGCCTTGTCCTCTGGCTCCTCCTCTGTCAGGAACTCTCTTTTGGGGTAAGGAATCTGACAGCCTGCAAACACACTTGGAAAAAGGAAAAAAAAAGAGCAAGTGAGCTTGTCATCTTCAAACATTTATTCCCATGACTCAGATCTAATAAACCAAGAAACCCGTCCTTAAGGTCCCTCGATCATGTGAGTTGAGCTAAGCAGTAGCACAGGATGCTGTAGATAAATGCATGTTTGTGTGTGTTTGCCATTACTCACTCAGAGGTGGGCAGGGGCTCCTCTAAAAAGTAAGGGTCCTGCATTGCTTGCTCAGATGTGATTCGACGGATGGGGTCCATGGTCAATAGCTTCTGCAGCTGTAATGAATGGCAAACTGTTTTAGTCTCAAACAAGAAGCCTTAGCACAACTCTGAGTTCAGCTCATTCTGTGTGCCTGCATCAAAAACTCACCAAGTGGAATGCTTTACTGTCTGGTTTTACTTTATGTTTTTCCATGTACTTTATAAGGCTGCAGTTTGTGTATCTGTGGGGAAAGATTTTATCATCATGACACCTTCAGTGCAAAATGTATCATTTAAAAGATGTAAAATGCTAAATAAGACTAGGGAAGGAAAACAAAAACTAGGACACTAGGCTGCGTAAACTCACGTGTTCCTTCTAAAGTCTTTCATCAGTGTGGAGTGTTCTGGCATCTTTTTAATGTCCTCCCAGTCTTTATCTGCCAAATGAGGTGAGGACAGGATTACGGCATGCTACACCCGTCACTCCCTCCAGGAAAAGATTATTTGGGCTGTAGGGACTGAAATAGGCTTTTTACAGTTAGAGTACCTTTGGACTCTCTGCTGGTATATGGGTTTAGATACTACTTTACATAACAGTGTTTCTAAAGGTTTTTGGTTTCAGAAACAGCCAACATCAATTTTAAACCATTAGACTGGCGTATTTCTGCACAAAAGCAGCAACTATGACTGAAGGAAAAAGAAGATCAGCAGAAGCTGAAATGAAGTGGAAGATATTGGCCCAAATGCAGCGCTGTGAGCGTGTGACTTGGCTTCCTGTATGGAGTCTGTGGATTGAGCTTCAGGGCCCACAGACCACATTACTGACATCAGAGATGGAACAAGTTGTGATCAGGAAAAACCATCAGTCTCTTCCAAGAGCGGAAAATGATAACCCTTTCTCTATGTCACTTTAAGTAATGGAAGTTTAAAACAACATTACTGCAGTCATCTGGTTGCTTTTTTGTTCCCACAAAGGTCTCATGGCAGCGGAGTCTCACCGGCAGGGAAGCCCATGACATTAAAGATGCGATCCAGTTGGTCGTGGTGGTAGGGGTTGCTGGTCTTGATATCCTCCTGGCGACAGTGGAAAATGGGCTCAGACGTCAGCAGCTCCGCAAAAATGCAGCCAATCGCCCAAATGTCTGAGAGGTAGGCAGAGAGCACGTTAACTTAATAGTTGCAGATCAGAAAAACTGGCTGCAAACGTGCACGCGTGGACTAGAACTAAGTTTCACCGATGGCTTTGGTGTAGTGCCGGGCCCCCAGCAGCAGTTCAGGCGCTCTGTACCAGAAAGTGACCACCACAGGGTCCAGATCGGCTAAAGGCTTCAGCGGTGAATTGAAGAGACGAGCAAACCCCATGTCGGCTGCACAAGAGATACAACTATCAATCAAGCACAATCAAACCTAAACTGAGCCTTGCAGCAGACAGGCAAATGAAAGATGATACCTACCAATCTTTACTCTACCCCTCTCAGGCCCCTCTCCCATCACTAGAATGTTCGCTGGTTTCTGATGGAAACAAAACAAAATAAATAAATAAAAAAACATGTCAAAAAACATTTCTAAAATCCAAAAATATACAACATAATCTTTTCTGAGCTGAGTTGTGATTGACTCAGTAGAAAAACTTGTACACTGGATGTTGAGGGCAATTGAAACCCTTTGCTGCCCTCTAGTGGACAAACAACCCAAACGCACCATCTGAAGCACAAGGCTTTAAAACTTTGATCAAATAACCCTTCTGCTAGACAATAAAGATGGTTTTATGACTGGAAACGTCCTCAATAATATATAAAAAGAGTTGCACACTAAAATATCTTAGTAAAATGTGTTATATAAAACATTGTATATACTTAATAGTAGGTATAACCTCAAATTTGTTTGACACATGCTGCCATGCGGCAGCAGCAAAGGGAATACAAAAGCAAACAGTCCTAAGAAGAAACTGTTGGATGAACGTGCTCTCATTTATTTCGGTAAACTGGAAACATTTCTATTTCATCCACGCTCTAAAAGCATCATATTCTGCTATGAACATAATATTAGTTTATAAGATTCTCAAATAACTACATTTAGTTTTTTAAATAACATCTTGTTTGGACCACGTGAGGCCAAGTCATTTTTAAAATGACTTAGCCTCTCTGTCCTTGTCTTTCAATCTTTCATTCCAAGTTCAAACTTTTCCCCGCTCCCATCCTAACGACCCCAATCCTCTTACCAGGTCTCTGTGGAGGACCCAGTTAGCGTGAAGATAATGGATGCCATCCAAAATCTGGTAGAGCAAAGACTTGACCATTCCCCTGGGCAGCTGAAGTGGCTTCTTGTTGGCCTTGGACGCTCTGTGAAACTTTATAATGTGCTATGGGATGACAAGAGGTGTAAAAAACAAAACAAAAAAACACAGTGATGTGGTTGTGCATTCCAGATCAAATGTATCCTATTATAAGCACCCATTAACCACCGTAAAATACAAGCTAGATGGGTATAGCTGATGTTTGTGCCATACGTTTCCACTTCGATGGAAAGGCCATGCGAGTTTAGAGGCTCTGCGGTGGAAAATGACATTTAGCTCTGCTCTGGTACTCTGCCAGTTGTAACTGCTGACTGTAATACAGCAGAGACCCAACTACTGCATGTGAAATACTCTTTGTGTTTAACAAGCAGTGAAAAATCAGCCCGAGTTGGAGCTCACATCCGTGTATGTGGCTGACTGATCTTCACATTCTGCTTTAACAAAAGTGCATTTACACACGTATATATAAACAGAAGAGATATCAAACTTACTTACAAAATAAATACACTGTTAGGAAATACATCTAGAAGAGGAAATAAGTCTGATGAGGGACAGATTGTGCACGGCCACTCCAGTGTGTGTGCATTTTACCCAGAGATCATGTTCTGCGTAGTCAAAGAGCAGCCATACTTTACGGTCAGCATGTGACAGGAAAACCTTCTGCAGGGAGATGACATTGGGGTGCTTCAGCTCCCGCAGCAGCTGTAACACATGAACCCGCTCAGAGGAACTGCAACACCCAAAGATCCCAAACAACGAAACCATGAGGCGGACAAACTGCAATATTGGATGTAATTCCTGTTTTTAACGGTTTCTAATAACACTGACAAGCACAAATGCAACAGAGTGGGATTTAATTGACATGAGTCTTTCACTTGACAAAGAACAACACAATGACGGGCCAGGCAGCCCTTACTGCGATCTCTCTGCAGGCTGACATGGAGATGCCAGTGCCTTCAATCTGCTTGAGGGCGTAGTCCTTATCATCCTTCCTACAAACACATAGAGAAGCAGAGCAACATCAACACCAGAGTAGACTGGAGCCCCCCAGAGAACCGTCTGCACAAAAACAGAGAGGAGGAGGGGTGAGGAGACTTGGCAGCTGGCACAGGGACTCTGAGAAGAGGCTGAGTTGCATTACCTCCAGACTTGTGTAATCAAGCTCACCTCTGAGGCTCAAAACAATAGAAAGGGAGAGGAAACAGACCCGGTGTGGCAGCTGGTGAGGGACAAACAGAGCACTGGGACTGGCTCTTACTTGAATGAATTGGTTACGACCCCTCCCTCCCCCTGGCCTAGAGCCACTCATAAACCCAAGCTTTTGTGCCTGCTCGGGCCTCGCTGAGTCTCGTAAACACAAGTAAAGCCAACGTCTTTAAAAAAACACGCTCAGGCTTTTTGGGTTGTCCCCTGCAGACACCGTCACCCTGGATGTGATAAGGGGCTGCGTATGGAGCAGGCAGCTGCTCGGGTTTGGTCTGCACACAGCTATGATGGTTACTGGGAATGTATTTGAAACAGCAGGAGGGTTTTTAAAGAGAAGACGCAGTGGCGCCCCGACGTCCAGAGTTTACCACATTAGGCACGAGTCTGGAATGTGTACGTTTACAGGCAAATCTCTGCCAAACTCCAATTCATGCTTCATTTCTATCATTCCTAGAAGACCAACGCATGCAAGTGAAAAAAAAAAATCAATAAAATTTTGATATATGGACAAAAAGGCACAATTACAGAAACCTAAAACTTCAGCAAAATCTTTTCTAAAAAAAAAAACAACAAAAAATATATATAAATATATATTCTGGTTTTAATCCTAGAGGACACTAGGTATACTAGATATTATGTAACTAGTTTTCGGTGATATTCTATCTTGGAACAACTATTGAAAAACAGAAAGCAGAAAATCTCACAAGCTTTGCAAATAACTTGGAAGTCTTAATGTTATCAATATGGCAAACAGGTCAGCATTTTAATATCAAACTGTAAGGTTAAGAAGTATGAGAACTTTAGAAATAACGTAATGAGTAAAAAGTTACTTCTACTAAAGGTCTTCAATACAGTGAACTTTGAAATGCTTAAGCCTCAAACACAGCAAACCTCATCTGTCAGTGGTCATTTTGGCCCATTCTAATACTCGGTAATGTCATCATCAGGCATAACATCCAAATGAATTAACCTTTCATTCTTTTAGTGCTAGAATAAATTTAACCCATTCCCCCAAAAAGCTCTAAACTGAGATTAAATGTACTGTTCCTGCTAACAGAGATTTACAACCACTGCATCATTAAACAACAACCTGATACCATCAGACATTTGCACCTGCTAAATCCTACATTCACAGGAACACCTCCAAAGGACCCTGAAAGTGTCCATAGTCCAGACAAAACATAACCAAACTAGATGACCTTAGCTCTCACAGAGGGGGAAGCCGGGTCGCAATAATAAACCACGTCTGTCATGTTACACAAAGCCGAACCAGCATCCCAAACAGTCCTAAAAATGTGTTTGTCTCCAGAAATCTGCAGCTACGCGCCTCCTCTGCCAGCTGCCTTCAAACGGAGAAAATGAGAGAAGTCTTTTAAATCTATTTGGCAGAGGTAGGGGGGTTGGCGCAGGGTTCACAGGCTGGAGGCCTTGCTGGTCATCAACTCACCCATCTTTTCTCTTCGCCTTGTACACATGACCGTAGGTGCCTCTTCCCACCTTGCATCCTTCGTACTCGAACAGGTCCTCGACACGTTCTCTTTCGCCGGTCAGCTTCACTTTAAAGTCATAGTCCATTTTCACCACTGTTTGGGCTAAACGTACGCGCTCCTTCCTTATTTAAAGCGTCGCTTGGGAGGCAACTGGGCTCTTGCAACGAGCTTGGTTTGATATTTCAGCTAGTTGCCTTCCCCAGCGTGGCCTTTTCTTCTTTTAACCCAGCCTCCACATCGAGGTTTTGTGTCAAATGGGATGTTCCGGAGGGGATTCGCGGTTATCCGAGACCGTCCAGGTAGAAACGAGCCCGGATATATATACCTTTTTCTTGTTGCTGCGTTTCTCCCAGCCGGTATCTGCTCCAAAGAGACGCACTTCAGTCGGTAACGACGGCGTATTGACGCACGGCATTGTCGTAAAACGTCGTAAGGAGAGTCCTGCAGTAGAGAAAGCAGACATGAACACGGGCATACAGGCTAAACCACGTGGAAATTCATAGTCGTAAAAATTAGGCGTGTGTTATAGACCTGATCAGGAACAGCTACTTTAAGTTTTGGGAAAGTACATAATTGATGTACATTCGTGATACAATACGGAGACAACTAAATCGACATGATTATCACACAATATCAATCAATTTGAACCTGACTAATTGAGAAACGCATGAGACGCATTGTGTTCGCCCTCCCAAGAGCAGAGATGCATCTATTCCCAAATCCGTTTATTCTGCAAGTTGTGTCAAGGTCGTTTGCACTTAACTCTGAATTGTAAATGCGATTAAAACCTCAGTTTTCTCTCGGTGTACCTTCAGTGTCGGTATATAGATGGTATAGAAATGGTATTAGAAAATCATGGATATGAAAAAAACAAACATAGTTTTTGAAGTTGAAAAAAATCTATCAAAGATGCGGTGCATATATACCATCTGGAATTGGATTGTATTGGTTTATTATACCAATATATGTCTAAAGTTGCTGAGCAACTTATATACATATTTAACGGTTTGTTAATGTTAATTATTTAGATTTGTATATAATGTTGGAGGTTTCAGGCCAGTCTAATTTGTTTTCATACAGGAGTTTGCGATTCTTCAAACCTAAAATGAAATAAAAACTACTAGTATACATAGAAAGAGTACTTAGTTTTATAAATCTTACTTCATTAAAATCTTAGCTTTTACAGGTGGTATAGTTTTTATTAACCCATTAAAAAAACGAAGTTTTTAACAGCAGCAGTTTTATTTTTTTACAAGGGGGGGCTGACGCCATTTTTGTTAATGTTTGCATCCTAGGAACTAATGATTTGGTTACGTTGTTTTTGACGGACAGTGTAATGTTGTACCACTGGTCCCATCTTGGTTCGAGAGACAGTGGGGAGCAGAGTGAACCGTCCATATTATAGCTGCTTTGTCAGGTACTTAATTTGCTTTTAATGTCAGTGTCACCCTTTGTCATTGTATGCTTTGATTAAGTGTTGGGTTCCGTGTATATTTTCTGCTTGACACAATTATTTGACATGTCAATCTGTTACAAGTATTTCAGACTCGACGCTCGCTGGCGAGCCAGCTAACTACTGTCGTCTGATTGCTATTTGCTAATGTTGGCTGTGCTAGCATGCTAACGCCGAGTTAGCAGGTGTAGCACTGCGCATTCATATCGACAGTTCACAGTGTTGAAATGTTCTTAATATGGTCTGATATATTCGGAAGGCAATGCAGTACGTTGCTGGTGAGTGTAGACATTTAAATGGCATTATTATTAAATAGTGCTGATAAGACTCTTTGTCTTTCCTTCTTTGCCCTGCGTTGACATGGAGGAAACCACGGTTTAGTTTCTTATGTTCCGCCTCTGTAGATCAGCGATTGGATTGCCGACGTGTCAACGAATAAAACAAGGGCGGTGATTGGTCGCTGACTAGGATGACAACGCCAGTTTTGTTGCTTTATTGCCGTGCTTTCAACATGGCCTTCTGTAGATACTATTGTCAATTGTTTATATCACCTGTCATGAAGACTGCCTCGGGTTTATGACATATACTGGCTTTCTTTGACTGTAAAGGACCTTAGCGTTTGTTCATATGTAGAATAGATACTCTCCGGTGTCACACTTCAGGCTTAACGCTACCAAGATTATCATAGCCTTACTGAGTCGATTGTTGGACTCATTCGTCAGAAAATGGAAGGCGTTGATTTAAATACCGGCCTTTGGTTGCTACCTGAAACTGAAAAGCGAGGTTGATTGAAAAGCTTTAACTTGTATTTCCTGCTGAGCCACTATATGTTACAACACTTTAAAGGTAGGTTTTGTAGCTGGGAACAGCAACCATTTTACATCTGTTTTCAATATAGTCAAATAGCTGTTAGCTGCTGAGTTCTGTTAGCTTTTTTTTTTTTTTTTTTTTACTTGAGCACCAGATGATAATGTCAGAAGTCCTCTTATGAAAAAGGTATGGTTATCGGTTATGTCTGACTGGCACTATCCGCTTCTCAGCACTTTTCATGGTGATGGACCCTCCTGGTGGGGGAGACGAACGGCGGAGGCAGGCAGAGCGTCTCAGACGGGAGGAAGCGTACTACCACTTCATTAATGAACTGAGCGAAGAGGAATACCGCCTGATGAGGGACAGCAACCTGCTGGGCACGCCTGGTGAGCAGGGCCACATGGTGTTTATTTACTAAGTAGGGCTATCAGTGTATTGAGTTTCTTTTATTCTTATATATGAATTGATTGATTTTCCTTTTACCAGAGTTTTTAGCTTGACCTGTGACTGATAAATGGATTAAAAACTGACATTGGTCAGTATATGCTGCCATCTGTAAAATGACCATCAAAAAGCTCAACATTGACAAGTAACATTCAGCTGAATTTTCAGTTAAGGAAAAGTTCCAGGGCTGTATGTGATTTCTACTTGCGTTTTGTACTTGTAATTACAAAAACGACTTTAAATGCAGCATGGCAGACACAATCACAACAGAAAACAGTTATGTTAAAGTGTTTATTTGACAGAAGGTCCTGTGGAGCAGGCACTGCTGCTGCAATGCTTATGACTCATTAAATTTTGTGTTTGTCCTTACGTATTATCCGCTTTACAGGAGAGGTGACTGCAGAGGAGCTCCGGCAGCGTCTGGACGGAGCAAAAGAGCGTTTGTCATCTCAGCCCCGCACTGAGCAGCGCTCACAGACTGCTGACACCGCTGAACAGCAGAGCGGTAGCAGTGATGGAGAGGAGAGAGGGACTGGAGGAAGGCGAGGGGGAGGTAGGTACAGAGAGCACAGTCTCGTTTCTGTGGTGCCTTTCCCTAAACTGGCTTTACCTATGTTGTCCAGTGTCGATTAGTTCCCATCTTAAACGGCTTGTGGCTAAAAGATAGGGCTTTCTTCCATGTATAGGACACTTGAGCTTATTTAGTCTTGTCTTTTGCTTTTAAACAGGAAGCACAGAGCCCAGAGCAGAAACATCTAATGGTGATTCACTGCTTGAGTGGCTCAACACTTTCAGACGCACTGGAAATGCCACTCGCAGTGGGCAGAGTGGAAACCAGACGTGGCGCGCTGTCAGCCGGACCAACCCCAACAGTGGGGAATTCCGCTTTAGCTTAGAGATCAACATAAACCACGATCAGCCAGAGCCAGGAGACCAGAATGACACTATGGACACAGCAGAAAGGGCAGATTTGCCCGTGACTGCTCCCAGCCCAGCGGCACCCTCGATGCGCACGGTTTCAGCCCTCCCCACTTCTCGCCCTCCAGCCCCCTACCCCTCCCCCTGCCCGGCCACCAGTAGAAGGATGCAGACACGGCGTATGCGCAGCAGCACTGCTACGCTTTCTGCAAGCCCCTCTGCACTTCCTACTCCTGAGGCCTCCCCAGCCGCTGCTCAGAGTAGGGGCACCAATTTGCACTCTTTAGCACCTCCTCCCAGTGTTTCCAATCCTCCTGTTGAACAAACCATACCATATCAACATCCACCTATGAATGTAGAAGTAGAGCAGAGGCATGAGGATGTTTCTGCTTCTCTAGACTGTCCCCGGGTGCTGCCACCGTCTGGGTCACAGATCCCAGCCATGGGACACGAATCCCGTGGCAGCAGGACTCGATCCCGTGGGCGTGCGCGCAGGGCTGCAGCAGGCAGCGGGGTCTCATCCCGCTTGTCACGGCGAAGCCGTTCCCCTTTGCACAGAACCTCTGTTGTCAGTACCCCTCCGCCATCCAGCAGTATCCTCAACAGCTCTGCCGCGGACACTGTTGAGCCAGGCAGCGTCACTACCTCCGTGTCAATGGAAACAGGAGAGGTGGTGTCAGAATCTGCTGCTCTGACCGAGCCGGCCGGAGAGACGGCAGAACGGGAAAGTGAGTCACACGTATTAGGATCAGGAAGTTCAGTGGTGAGGCGGCACCCAACCATAATGCTGGACCTGCAAGTGAGAAGGATTCGGCCCGGTGAGAACCGCGATCGAGACAGCATCGCAAGCAGAACAAGGTCCCGGGCACGGGTCGCCGAGAACACAGTCACTTTTGAAAGTGACAGTGGTGGATTCAGACGCACCATCTCCCGCTCCGAGCGAGCTGGGATCCGGACCTATGTGAGCACTATACGGATTCCGCTGAGGCGCATCAGTGAAACGGGCTTGGGAGAGCCCAACTCGACAGCCCTACGCTCCATCCTGCGGCAGATTATGACTGGATTTGGGGAACTTAGCTCCCTCATGGAGACAGAAGCCGATTCTGAAGCTGTGGCTCCGAACCACACAGACAGTGGTGGTATAAACAGCAACATCAGCCCTGCTAGTCGCCTCCATGCAAATGACAGTGTGCCCAATCAGGTTAGTACAGACGAGGTTGTTCCGGAGAGGGTGGGACTGGTGGGGAGTGAGGACGACCCCAGCGGGCAGTCCAGACTGGGAGGCGCAGTGGTCAGCACCACAGACGGACGGGCCAGCAGCAGAGACACCAACAACCTGGTGGAGAACGGCACCCTGCCCATCCTGCGGCTGGCCCACTTCTTTCTGCTGAACGATGACGAAGACGACGAACACCCCAGAGGCTTGACCAAAGAGCAGATTGACAATCTTTCTACGCGTACATATGGTCAGGCCAGCCTGGAGGGCGAGATGGGCCGTGCATGCAGCGTGTGCATCAACGAGTATGCTCAAGGCAACAAGCTGCGGCGTCTGCCCTGCTCCCACGAATTCCACATCCACTGCATTGACCGCTGGCTCTCCGAAAACAACACCTGCCCCATCTGCAGACAGCCTATACTCGCAGTGCATCACGACTGACGGGTTCGCTCAGAAACATAACCATCATGCTCATGGCTGGCCGAACTGAGCCAACCCAAGTTGGCTTTGCATGTACATAGTGCTTTCATGGTTTGATTTTTTTAAAAATATCCATTGAGTTGAAGAGGGTTGAACCAAAAGAGTGGAAAAATAAACTATAAATGCAAAGAATTAACAAAACTTTATTTTTTTAGGCTTTTTGTTTTCAGCAGCTCATTTTGTTTCCCTTCCTTCTGTGACTTTGGTTGCTACTCCTTTCATAAAGCTTCAGAGGTCAAAAGATGCCGTTTCTGCCTGAGAAGCTCTTATAGCCACTGCTCAAATAACTGACTCGTCAGATACGTGTGACCAATCTTTTTCCCATCTGGACAAAACAAATCCCTTACAGACTTGCTTAAATCAGTATAAGCTGTAAATAACTTACCACTGCTTATGAAGGTTCTGAAGTGAGTCTCAACTTCCATGCCATCTGCTCAGAATGGAAGGACAAAGTCTCTTTTTCTCTCTTTTTTTTAGCACACTATTTTAAAGCCTCAGCATCCATTTTAAAGTGTCCCTTTACGATTTGTAAAGAAATATATGATTTATTGTCCATTTTGTATGAGCTGTGTATTCAGTTAAGAAGTAAGTTTTATTCTGCACATCAACTAGTATTTTTAAGAGCCTCTAAGACTCATTGCAGTTTAGAAATCCATTGATCAGCCACTAAAAGCAGCCACATTGAAGTAATAAATGTCTGTGTGAGCAGCACAATTCAAAAGAAACACAGAAGGCATGTGATAATCAGGGATTAAGACTTGTTGGTATGAGTTGTGCAATATGGAGAGAAGAGAGTATTGTTTTGTTGTTTGTTTGTGTTTACATTGTACTGCTGGCTGTCATATCTTCAAAACAAAGTCTTGGAAGGTTTTCTCTTGGTTTCCGCTGCATTTCAGTTCACTTTAGCCCAATATATCTTCTGAGCAAAGACCTGGAAATTAGCATAGAAAACGTATTCAAATAAAACATTTTTTTTAGCTTTTGCAGGTTTCTAGTTGATTTAGAAATTCTTACTGCATTCATTTGACAGGTGAAGGAAAATAGTTTATGTTGACAGCATCTGACTCTGTTAACACAATCTCATTTGAGCTCCAGTATGAGTGCAAGACATGAATAAGTTAAGAGTTACCACATTTGTCAATGCTCTGTATGGTTTGCTTTTGCATCACATGCATTGATTCTGCATTTCTTCCATGGAAGAGGAGGATTGTGGACTGAATCACTCGTTTGACTTGTTCCCACTGGAGCCGCTTTATCCATAAACAGTAACAGAAAACAGGAATTACTACATCCCTGCAGATAATGTCAGTACCAGTACTGCTCGATTAATGCAGTGTAGTATGTAAGAATGCTTGAGACTGTGGTAAGTGTGTATGGTTTAAATGTAAGTGTGCCTGTGAAGGGAAGGCCTAGTCTCTATTAAACCTGGTTCTCAAAAACCTACTGTTTAATGAATGTCCAACTTCAAGGGGTTGAGGGCAAACAGTTGGGACGTGAATATTTATTGTGCTCCTATTTAATAAGATGGAAAGCAGGCTTTGAAATGTGACATGTTACAATGTGATGAGTAAATAAAACGGCTATGACGAATATGTATACCATGTAATTAAACAAAAACATCACCTTTCTCTGCTCAACAGGTGTGTGGATTGTCACTATGAATATACTTAGGAGAGGCCTTAAGACAGGCCTCATGTTAAGCATCCATGTTGTGAATGGTTTGACACAATCAGAATTCAGGCTGTTTGGCTTATATTTTATGGAGGCTTTATTTAGTCGCACTTATTATGTACGACGATCTAATGCCTAAAAAGCAGCCTACATATGGATTAATCTAAAAAGCAAAATATGCAGCTAAATGACCTATTATTAAAATTAACGTGTTTCTTCTTTTAGTAACATATAGAACTGCCACTACAACAATTTAAATTAGTTAGTATACACACTTTATAGTTACAGGGCATCTGTAGTCTCTGTATAGTCTTAGTGCTCCTTCCAAAACATGAACGTTTATTTAAAATAAATGAGGGGAACTGGGATATTCAGTTTTCCCTTTAAAAGTTTCAAAGATAAGATGCCTATAAAAAGAAACCTCTGCTGTTTACTCTTCGTTTCATACTGCAGGCAAGTACTTTCTTTAAGTTTCAGAAAAGATTGCAGGAAAACATTTCAGCGTAAATCAGGGGTAGGGTAACGTACGTCATCGTGAGCGCGTACGCACAACTCGGTGCGCGGCCCCGTGGCACAGCTGACCATCAAAACTAAGCAGGGACACTAGTGCTGGGGCCAGGCTGACACCACCTTTTGTCTAGGGTCAGGGTTCTATGTCAAGGTGCTGACGAAATGTGACATACCTCAGACCCAGCGGTGCTGAGCAGAGATTTGCTATTTGGCCACGCCCTCACAGACAGTTGGCAGATTCCATATGTTGTGGTCATCAGAAATTCTGTCTATTGCCATGTGAAACGTGTTTATGTTGTTCCTTTCAATAAAGTCCGACCGCTCACTATTTTCTCCACAGCCAAATGTGCCATTGAAGAATACAAACTAACCATTCGCTTATGAATCTTCTAATGTTGCTAAATGCTAACTGAATTGCTAAGCCGATAAGCCTTTAAACACTTTAAACACAGAAATACAGTTGAATACAATGATGTCATAGAGGGGTTGGCAGCTGCTTTATTTTGAAAACCCTCACCGGAAGGGGGGACCCATTTATTCGGTGTGGTGTTGATGCTGGCTGAGGCTGCCCCCTACAGCGTTACCTCCGCGGTCTCACCTAGAAAATAATGAACCAGGCTGACCAGCAGCGGCAGCGGCGGCCACAGCGACCTCAGCCCGGGGCAGCCCTCTCGCGCTCTGCCCGCGAGCCGTGAGCATGCCAACGCTCCGGCCTCCTCGTGCCAGCCACACGGACTCCCGCTCCCCAGCGGCAAGATGTATTTCAACCGGAGAGCCAAGAAGATACACAGCGAGGGAGGTATGTGTTGTTGTTGTTTTTTTGTTGGAGCTCCTTATTTGAATCCCTTTCGGGGTCCACGCCGCCGCTTAAAGCGCGACCTGTCACCGTGAAGTGCTTATCTCGTTAGGAGGCCTGTCCCCTCCTGACATATAGCGGCCCCGCCGGGTATGTGCCCGGCATCATAACGGGGAACCAGACACTGCGGCATGCGTGTTGGGTGACTTTCTGTACCGGTAGGTATCCTTCGAACCTTGCTTCTTTTCTTTTTTGGCGCCGGTTTAGGAAATACAAGGGCAAGCAGATGGCAGGTGCCTGCCATCTGCCCCCTAAATATCATTCTGCCCCCTAAATATGCATCATTTTCACATAGCAACGACAATCTAAGGGAGCCCTTATGTACTTCTTCATGACAAGAGGATGGCCACTTCAACATGAACATGCCTGGAATCCGAACTTATCGCCTTTTTAGTTGAACATCCTAAATGTCCTATCGCACAGTGGTATGGTGTTATGTAATTGCTGCATCAGATTATTGCGTATTTACTCCCTTGAGTGCGTGACATTTCCCTCTAGGTCGAACGAATCCGGGTTTTGATGATGACCTATGACAAAATATCTGTGTGCGGTGTAGGCTGTGCAATGTTTCACCCAAACGTCCAATCTAGGCGCCCGTAGAGGCAATCCAAGAACAGCCGCTTACTTCCCGACTTAAAAACCACGTGACTGCCTCCTTCTGACTAGGCCGGAAATGAATGCAGCCTTATTGGAAGGCTATCCATATTGGTCCTTCCCAACCCCCCTGGAAGTTACATAAACTGGGGCCCCTCATTTCTCACGTCCCCTCCTTTTTGTTTTACTGTATTAAGAGTGGAAATGTTGATAGAGGTTTAAAATGATACGGTGTTGTAAAAGCCTGAAACATCAATAAGCGATTTCACAGGAACGGACATTTAATGGGATTGTTCTGGAGGACAGGAGCATGTGTTTGTCTCATCCAGTGGCTTTCAGTCGAGATTGGCACAAACTGTCAGGCTGCTCTGCTGTTGTGTGTGTGTTTGTGTGTGTCAGTGTGGCTGCATGCCTCTTGCAGTTTCCAGAAATAGAAAGCAGGACAAATTGTGAGTGGAGATGAGTGCCAACTGGGCTATGCAGGCTTCAGGCTAGAGGCCAGATATTTATTAGCCCATTGTGGGGGGAAAAAAAGAGAAAAGGAAAGGTATGATTAGGCACTTAAATTTTTAAACTTTCATCAAAGAGGCCCCGTTTTCTTATCAGGAGAAATGGTACCCCTCTGACAGCAGTGATAGAGAGTACATAACTCTTTAGTTTACCACTTGGTATTTTGGACTTTTGAATAGAAAATCAAATAACATCACTGCCCTTGTAAGGTGTTTATTTTTTTACATCAAAATAATTAACTGGAGAATTTAATTTGTGGATGTGCTTTCTTTTTCTTTTTTTTTTTTTAGAAAAGACCTTTGCTATTGGAGCTTTAAAAGTCTTCTCACAGATCTAACTACTTTCATATTTTTAAACATACAAGGACATGGAAAGCTACTCCTCTATTAGTGCATGTATGACTGCCCTCTTGGGCTCTTCATGTTGCATTTATTGTAATCTCCTGGAGCCTGAGCTCTTGATTCTCTGGTCCAATTAGCGTGCTGCCACCAGGTGATGACGCGTGGAACCACCAATCTGTCACGTTTATTTCCACACAATCGCAAGTACAGTGTGAACTCATGTTTGCATTACTAAATGACTGCGGGAGAAACGTGTTATAGCTCTGTTTAGCTGACTACTATGAACCTATGCAGCTAGACTGCCTCTGTAAGTTCAATATACTTTTGAGGATATTATATTGGTTTCAGGAGACAAGGGAAAACTAACAACCTGTAAGGTCTATGTCCCCCATTTTCTGTCTCTTTGACAGACATTTGTTTTGAAGACTAAGGAGTTGCCTGGACACGTTTTCACGTGAGCTGTACAGCACATCATGCTGTCAACCGTTCGTCTGTTTTGGGAAGATAACGACTGGTTGTCCTAACTGCCAAACCACTGAAGATGCTATTTGGTAGATAGGGATAAGCCTGATAAAATAACAGTATTTACACAGCCTCTCCACAAGGGGGCACTCTTGGCCAAGCTAGAAAGTTTTAGTTTAGCTTCAAGGTGAGCACCTTTTTACAGGGAAATGTATTTTAAAAGTTAAAGAGGCATTCAAGTTAATTTGTATTAAAGCTATTTACACATAGAAGGGCTGTGTGTGGAACAGGATGTGTATAATGATTGTTACTGTCCTGTGTGTGTTGTTTTCTCCCGCGGCGGCCTTATTTTTGGCACCCACAGAGCAATTAGTTTTGACCACCATTAGGCAGGAGGCTTCTGAGCTGCAGGACCCAGACCAGGGTGCCAGTGCTACAATGCGTGCCCGCCTCACAGACAGGTTTGACAAAAGTGAGTTTGCTCAAATGAGACTGGATGATGCCCCATTTGTGCTCGGAATCCCAAGGTGCATGCGCCATACGCAACGGCTTGGAGCTGGCGTCTCCCAACCCCCGGCCCTTAAGAGCTACGGTGTGGAGTTGGTTTTGTGCCTCCGGATTCCAGCTGAACAGGCTCAGACTTCCTGCTGTGGACTCCGTAGCTCCTCTGGGCCTGGAGGGATGAATGCTGAGGAGGACCTCACCCTTTCACTGCATGTGCTTGTAGGAAGTAGTTACCACTAATGCTGGTGCAGCAGGGCAGGCGTAAGCAAAGCCTTTAGTGTGAGCACACGCATGCTGTGGAGCGCAAGGCATGCATGTATAGACCTGGCATGCATGAACAGAGCATGCACATGAACTCTGCTGCATGCACGTAGGAGCGAGCTGGAAAAAGGCGCACAGGGATGGAGCTGCATGTTGGGCTCTTTCATGTTTACCAGTGTTAAAAGATGTACCTTATTCTGTGTGTGTGTGTGTGTGGAGGGGGTATCTGTCAGGGTATTTGCCTTCATATGGACACATTAAAGCATTTTTTGTAGGTGTGTGTGTGTGGCACCTGTCAGATTAACAGGTTATGGATTAGTGGCAGGTGAAGTTGCCGAGCACACACAGGAGGGATTACCATGCTCGCTCACTTCACCGCTAAGAGGCTTTTATGCCTTACTTCCTACTCTGTGAAGGTGGCAAATGGACCCATGGGGACAGATAGCAACCAGGTTAACCCGGACCTGGAAGTAGGGCCTACAGGTTACCCAGGACACCAGGGCGGCCATGGGACATAAGGGTCGCGCAGACAGGCGGTGCTCTGTTGGTAATGTGTTCCTGACATCACAGCATTATTGTGGGCTGGATAGAGGCATATGGGTTAGAAAGTTTGTGTTTTATTTATATATTCATAATGATTTATTGTCAGTATGATTATAAATAGAAGGGGAATACAGCTTTAGCAACGGCTACATTTTTGACCATTTCTATTCACTAATTGCAATGTATTCTGATCTATTATCTTCCTTTTTTATCATTGTAAGTTTGACATTTTTTAAATCTTAAAGCCATTATGATATTTGATGTGACAGGTCCATAAATCATATTTAAAAAAAAGGATCAAAGTGAGAAAAATATTAGAAAAAAAAACAGAATTCAAATGTTTGAATGTTTGATAACTGTGACAGGCCTTGTGGGTGGTAGGCCTTGGCTGGGCCTGTTGCCATCAGAGGATCCAAACCTTTGCTGTTGACCCAAAGTGACTGCAAAAAACTTTGTTCCGCGTGTGTCTTAACAACATGGCAGCACACTGGGAATATGCAGTCCCTTTGATAATTTCTCAGACAATAACAGAGCGGAATCATCCTGAATATCTGTCCCTGATGTGCCATGTGAGACGGGAGCCCTTCAGCATCGGAGGATAATTGTAGCAATTCAACTACAGCTGTCTTTATGATTAGCAGCTATTGCCTTTCTGGTTCATTTCATCTCTGGGCTGCATGATTGGATTAAATGTCTGAGCATATCTGAAGCTACATTGGTGCCATTATGAACTACGATTCTGACTGTTTCAAATACAGCAGCGAGGCAAACCGGTGGCTGCTTTGGAGTGAAGGCATTTCTGGAGGACTGCTGCAAAGCAGAGAGTGTGGTGAAATATGCTCTGCCATACTGGAAGATGTAGATGAATTATGCAGCCTTTTACCATTCATTATTCAGCAGCCTGGACTACTTTAACAGCAAAAGTTTGGCACCAACTCAAAATACAAGTTATTACTTGAAGCCAGGACCTTTAACTGTCTTCACATGACATGTCTCATGTTTAACCATCTGCATTTATACCATGTGTTGCTCTATTTGAAATATTTTTAATTGTACCAATCCGTTTGAGTGTTCTCAAGAAAGGACACAGGTCTTGTTAAAGACTTGGCTACCAAACGGGTAGCTGGTAGAATCTTGTGAGCGGGGCATAAGATCAGAGTGTTGAACGGGGATAGGTCTAGTCTTACCTGCCCTGGCTGCAGGTTTTCAGCCCTGAGAAGTCTGTCTGGCTATGTCGGGTGGCTCATTTGTAACCGACCTGGCCGTGTGTTCCTGGCATTTGTTGCTGACTCACCGAAGATGCAGTGGTAATGAGTTACGGAGGCAGCCGGGCCTCTCTTTGACCAGAGATGAGTAACTCAGGCATTGATCCCTTTAGAAATGAAATATAGCAGAAGTGTGGTGCTGAGAGAGCCCTTATTGATCTTTTCAGAAAGGTGGTGTCTGCTGGGGTTAAAAAGATGGAGGGAATGGCAGGATAAAGTCTGTACCGTAAAAAAGAATATTCTGTTTTTAAACGCAGAGCCACGTTTGACATTAGGATTCATATTCATAGCTTTCCCCAACCTTTAACCTTGTGTCTTTCTTAATCGTTCCCTAGAAGTAATTTGACGGCTGCTTTGCGGTGAACTTGCAGAGCTGTGATTGGGACTCAAAGCTCATTCCTGTGGTACGCTGCATGCTCTGAGATACGGAGATCTAAGATAGGCTGTTTGTTATCGCTCTGCTCGGACAGACTTTGACCCTTGTTCTGTGCTCTGTACAGACTTTGCCGCCTTGCATTAGCTAGCACTTGACTGATGTTAGAGGGCTTCAGCTCTTCAAATGTCAGGCCGGTTCTTTGGGAGATGTAAAAAGTGGAGATTAACTGCCGTACCTAGAAAGGCAGAGGCAGAGGTTGACACATGACCCCCACGCAGTGGCTTTTCCTGTGGAAACACTGGCTGCCTGATGTGCCAGGATGTGTGATCAAACATCCTTTCAGACATCGGGCCGGCTTACGCGTTCCCTTTCAGTTTCTCTTCCACTCCAGAACCTCGAACTTGAGTGGAATATAATGACGTTATCTGATTTTGGTTATTGATGAGGGAGGAGAAAAAGTCGTCTAGTGTAACATTGTGGTGCTACAGAAATGGGGTTTCGGGACCGAGGAAATTCAATCTGCAGAAGCCTGCCAGCGCTTATTCTTTTTTTGAATTATTCATGCAATTAGTCTGTTGCTGTTTTCACTCTCGGCCTGGCCCATTGATGGAAACACAGGGCACCGTTCCCAAGAACGATATCATTATCCAAAACACGATCCAATCACAAACCTCAGGAGAGTCTCATGGTGGAGAGGTTGATCTCTGAGCACATTTACAGCTGACCTGTACAGTCCGCAGGAATGATCCATTAATGCATGCCATAGATGCAGTGGTGCCTGTTGTCTTCTGTGTGAGACAAAGATGTGAGGAGACGAGACCTGTAGGAAGTGAACGGCGCCCTCGCAGAGGCATCACGGCAGAGAGAAGGCGACATGAGGTGATCCCGAGTGCCGTTCGTCATTTGACCCACCCGAGCCGGACCCACAGAGCTCGGGGTTGTATAAAAGGCTCCTGGCCCTTTAAAAGCGAAGCCCCGACTTTGCCCCCTCCGCAGCTCCGAGGGAGCTCCGTACGTCTCCCCCCGGTTGTCCGAGCTCCGAGCGGAGAGAGAAGCGGCACCAGGCCGGAGGGTGGGGACTGATCTGAACGCCCCGGAGGAGCGGCTTCCCGGGGAGGGAGGCAGGCGGTCGGAGGGACGCGGTGCGATGGCCGAGCGACGCGCGCTGGTTCCCCGGGACCGGTAGCTTCCCTTTCTTCCCCCTTCCGGCTTTCCGGGCGGAGGCGGAGGAGAGGCACCACGCACGGGCGCGCTGCCGAGTCCGTCCTCGCCTGCTTCTCGCCGATGTCAGAGCAGCTGAGTAAACCGCGGCGGACAGACCTGTTTGCTTTCCTTTTCCGTCAGCGCCCTCGCTCTGCGGTAAGCCGGGGCCCGGAGCCCGCGCGGGGGAGACCGCGCGCGGATCACGACGCGGGGAGATGACAAAGCCGGGCGGGGAGGCGGTTCTGCGGGAGAAGGGCGCGTGTTTGCACCCCCTTCCACGACTTTTCTGCATAACTCGTGCATGCATCTAAAACGTTGATGCCCCCTCCCCACTCCTCCGTGTCAGGCCGCCACACGAACACGGCGGCGCGCTGATTAAAAGCAGACAAACCCGGCGCGTTTGTTCGCCATTGTGCATCCCTCAGCACATCCATTATACGCGGGGGGTCCCCGTGGGCGTCGCGAAACGCTCGTGCGTGCAGTGACGGAGCGCACGAGAGACAAGGGAGGTGTTATAGGGGGAACGTCACAGAATCGACCCCCCACCAGCAGCCATCAGTAGAGCAGCCTCTCAGAGTAATTGGTCGCCTTGGCTTTTGAAGTGGAAAGCAGGTCTCCCCGTCTGCGTGTCTGTCCCACACACTCCCTGACCGTCTCCGTCTCCGGCTCTGTCTTCCCACGGGCACTCACTCAGACTCGCTTCTCTCTCCCATCAACCCAACGGTGCAGGACCCTCTTGCTCATCCGCCGGTTACCGCAAGGCAGATGATGAGATGTCCGGGACCACTTCCCAGGCGGATCCGGTAGATGCCACGGCCCGGACGGTGCTGCTCAACCGGCCTCAAACCACCAAGTTCTGCGACAACCATGTCAGGTATGTGTCACTCCGGAGCTTCTTATCCTCTTATTTTTTGCCATAATGAATGCTGTTTTCTCCCTTTATATAGACTAGATTGTCTGTATGTTCTATCCTATATTAACAGGTTGTCACTTTAGGGGTAAATATTGATGAGAATGTCTGGTGCGTCTGAAGACAGCATGCCAGACCTGCTTAAAATCACCAGATTTCTGATAGAAATCGTGTTAGTGAGTAAATTAAAGTTTTCTGATGCAACTTAAGTAAGCCTTTTTTGGTAGTTCATATTTTTCAGGCGTAGTATTTCAGTGCACGGCCCCTGTGAGGGTACCTGGTTTCTCATCAAAGGATGGTCCAATAGTGGATGTTTGCTCAGAGGGTTTTAGATCCACATTGTCGGGTTGAAGGACGCTCCCTGATAGCCTGTTTGTATGCTTTACCCTGTGGCGTTCACTGTGCCTCAGGTAGACTTTGCACCGCTGAGCTTTAGTTCTCTTTCTCTTTTCCGAACGGTCCCCTCCCTTAATTTCTTCCTCGTATCTCAATCGGTTAAACTGTGGAAAAAGTATGAACTTTATAAATCCTATGAGTAAGGCAGTGTAACTTGATGATGACTACTTTAAGGTCTGCAGCCGTCCCACAGGGTGAAACTAACATGTCGCTGCAGCGGTAAAAGGCTTGGCTTAACAGAATTACACGACGGTGTTGCTTAATCGATACATCCCCATGAATATTTAAAGCTGACAGTGGGTTGAAAGTAACTACATTTAAACATACTCCCATAGGTTACAGTGGAGCCCACATTTGCTGATCTTATTTGGTCAAAGATTTGTTCTGTGTTTGAGGAAATATTCTGGAGGTGAAGGTGGGACCCCTTCTCTGGTTTACACAGTTTTAGACTGCAGTGTTTGGCTTTAGTCAATTTTGAATCACACATTCTGTCCCGTCTCAGTGCCCCTTGTGATCTAGCTTTCAACATCCCAGTGACATTTTTGATGAGCATGTAAAGGGAATGGAAAGGGCCGAACGGCGTGTGCTGCTGTCGCTTTAATCAGCATCGTTCCAGCTGTCATCGGCATATGTTACAGGCTCTACTGTGGTCAGAAATAGCAAGTCAGTCAAATAGTATTCCGGTTTCTTTCAGTCAGACGTTGATGTAATATGTGTCTTGTCTTTGTCTGTTATCCGGTTTTCGGTTCGTCCCAAACTGTGTCTGCCGCTGACGGGAAAACGGCGCTCATATACCGTCGCCGTTGTTGTTGTCGGAAATTGGATTTCTCTTTAAAAAAACAAAACAAGAAAAACCTCTTGAGCCTCACAAATGAGATTAAGGTGGGCACTCCCTGGCTCATCCAATTGGATCAGGGGTGGCATTCTGTCTTCTCTGTGTGCTGATTGGAGGAAAGAAGAGTGCTCCCACTCTGGAGGGCAAGGCCTTTGATGTCCCTGTGTTCCTGTAGCAATTCGGTTTGTCTCCTAAAAGGTTCAGCAGCCTTATTGATTTTTGCTTGGAGATTAAAGCTTTATGGCTTGTGTCTATAGATTTAACATGGCTCTTTCTCATTTCCCAAATCTTTCCCATCTTTATACTTAGAATGTGCTTCGGTAAAAATGGGACGTGACCTGCTCCTCCTAATGAGAACAAGACACCTGCCTATCTCTGCCTATGTCTTTCCAGACTAGGGGCCCCATTGTCTTTTAGCCTTTTTAATGTATGAGGATCCCTGTTTTTTATAAAAACACAGCAAAGCCACACAGCTGCAAGAGAGCATCACCCCTACAGCTAACAGCTGCTCACACCACCGAAAGGTTGGACATCTATAGGGTGAAAGATAACACTGCCAGGTGTTTTGGACTCTTTTTCTGAAACATGTTGGAGGACTCTGGTATCACTTGTCTTTGATTAGATTGAGGCTACTTTATCTACTTGATCATAGGTGTAGTATCACTAACTGAGGTATCCATGGCACGGGGTCAGGATAGGCTAGAGCTGTCGCTCCACCGTTTTTTCATGCAACATCCTCCTCGTAGTATTTTATGTCAAGTGCAGGAGAGGATGTAAAAACCAAAAAAATTAAAAACACGTTTGGGGGCTCGTGTCCTCGGAGATCTCCGGATTCTGAGTGTTGTGCCATTTGTTTCATGCACTCTATCACACACAGACATGCTCTGTCCATTACAGAAAAGCCATTTCACATGCTCTTAGTCTTCATTTAGGCCGCGAGAAAAAGAGTAAGTGGGCCTTGTGTTGAAGGTTGACTTTATTTTTAGCTTTTGCTAAAAGCTCTTACAGTAGCTGTTGGCCAATCAATACAGCTGTCTGATCAGTACAGTTGACTGACGGACATGTTGAGGGTGCCAAGGTTTCTTCCACCTATTTTCTTAGGGTTTGGGGTCTAAATTTAGTGTCTTTGAAGTAATGTCCAGCTTTATTTATAGGTGTGCCATGTGTTCTGCCTATAATGGGCCTGTCTGCCCTCTCTGAGCACAATTAAGTCTTTTTTTAATAGATTTTAAAGTGCTTCAGTTTTAAATCCCAAATGGGGTTGTTTGGTATTCATCCTTTAAAGGAGGGCACTTTGAGCCAGCCGGGTTAAAAGGCAGTTTTTCCGCGATTTATGCATTGATCTTCTCCTTTTTGCTAATATAATGCCTTTCTCCAGCTCCCTCTGTCTGGTCCTAAACTAAGTGTAAACTTTATTTTTTCCCTGCAGCACCACCAAGTATGGGGTTCTCACCTTCCTGCCGCGGTTCCTGTACGAGCAGATCCGACGGGCAGCCAACGCCTTCTTTCTGTTCATCGCACTCATGCAGGTAAAGGGCACGGCAGCTGACGGGGCTTTTGGCACAGTGGGCTCCATCTTTGGTTTTAGCGTTTTAGCCAATTGCCAAAGAACTCCTCTGTCTGCGTTATTACTGCGGGAGCTCCTCATAAACGCTGTAAGTCTAATAACACTCGATCCTGTCCGACTGTTGACTGTTTGCTCTCTCGTCAGCAAATTCCTGATGTATCGCCAACCGGCCGCTACACCACTCTGGTCCCACTCATCTTCATCCTTACTGTGGCCGGGATCAAAGAGATCATAGAGGACTATGTGAGTACCGCAGCAGCCAACATGGGGAACGGAAGCCTCTGATACTGGAGACACGGTCATGGTATGGTCATCTTAGACATTGACGGCTCTTCACCTGTGTCTTCACAGAAAAGGCACAAAGCAGACAACACAGTAAACAAGAAGAAGACGACAGGTAAGGCCAGCATGCTCGTTTATGCGCATCGACTGTCTGCTCGGTTTTCCATGAGTGTGCTTGTGTCTATTTGCTTGGGTTTTGTTTTCCTTTCATGGCTGAATGAATGGCTGTTGTCTGTCAGTCATTATGGTGCAGGGCACTCAGCGCCACACAAAAGTTTAGTGGTCATGAATACTACATGAGAGCTGCTGTACAGGCTGACTGATGGCCGTGTTGTTCTTGTCTCTCAGTGCTGCGAAGCGGAGCCTGGCAGACGATAATCTGGAAACAGGTATAATTATCACATGGTTAAGCTTCTTATGTATAAAAGTGACATAAACTGGTACTTAGAGTGTGTGTCTTTTTAAAACTTTTTTTTTACAAAGAATATTCAAAACAAACAACTCGGCACTGGAAATAGTGCACTGTTTTCTACAGTATTTTTTTTCTTTCAGATTTGGATTTCTTATTGAATGTACTCATTAGCTGAGCCCAGCTGTGTGCAGCTTTGCTCCATTAGGTTGAATCAAATCAAATTAGATTTCTCCTATGTGGGTGACAAGCGTGATCAACAGGCATTAAGCTCCACAGTTGCTAAGTGTCAGCACAAGTAAGGGGGTTTGTTCTAGTTGTCATTTTAACTCATTCATTTCATAAAAGAGAAATTGAGTTTTCTTTCCAACATCAGCTGGAAGTGGCAATTTTTACAGCCGTTTCCTTCTTGCTTCTAATCTCGTAGTGAAATCTCTTATCTCGGTTAAAGACGTAGAATGCCCTCCTTGTGTCCTATTTGAGATTGCAAATCGCATGATTCCGACAAACCACTGCCGTAGAGTAGTGCTTTGTCTGAAAATGCTGTGTTTAGGAATCGATAATGCTGCCGTGCAGGTCCACGAGGACTGTAGTGTCAGTTATGTGCCCCCTGTGTGCTGGGAAATCAGTTTTCTAGATGCTGATTTCTTTATTTTAGATGAACCCTCCAAAAACGGCTCTTCTGAAAAGTATACATTTTTAAACGAGTTGCCGTTATCCCAGTTAAACTGTGAACATCTCATTTGCTCTTTTATTCTTTTCCCTGCTTTTGTTTCTCATAGCGGTCTTCCTGTAATCTTTGTGTCTTACTCTGACCGTGTATGTTGCCGCCCAATCAGAGTACTTCTCGCAGTTGCACTGCTGTGCTCACTGTCACATTATCTCAAATCTTTCTCAAAGCTGACTGCATTCTTTCCGGTCACCGATTAACCTGCCTGTTGTTTCCCCTGCTGCCTTTCCTATTCTCTGAACCCACCCACTTTAACCCCCCCCCCCCCCCACTCCCCCACTTCTCCTGTTTCTCTCCATTCCGTTGCTGCACCGCTGCAACCTGTCCACAAGGTGGCAGTAGGAGACATAGTGAAGGTGACCAATGGCCAGCACCTTCCGGCTGACATGGTTATAGTGTCCTCCAGGTCAGACTTTATGTGCGTGTGTGATTGTACATTAAGTTTTGTGTTAATACAGTCTGCCTCTCTTTAATTTTCTCTAATAATTTGCCTTGCGCTACCTTTTACGGCTGCCACTAACGATTTTTGCCATGAAATGTTACGTATGTTTTATTTTTAAATCCTTTAAAAAAAAAAAGATTTCTGGTAAGAAAATAGAAGCTTTCAATAAACTAATGACTACTCTTTTAACGGGTGAAATTATACACAACAATAATAATGACATACAACAAACACATTTTAAACAGTAACTGGAATCATCTAATTTGATAACATAATTATAATAAGTGAACGGATGAAACTAACTCCTGAGCGGATGTCAGCTAATGGCTAAAGATCTGTTTTGATGCATCTTTACCTTCATTTTCACAGTGAGCCACAAGCCATGTGCTACATTGAAACGTCTAACCTGGATGGAGAAACAAACCTGAAGATTAGACAGGTTTGAAGCCTCTGTTTAGCTCTGGTTATTGGGTCTCTGTGATGGACTCAGTAACAGTTTTCCTTGGGGGGGAAAAAAATCCACTATCTTGACTTTACCTCTTTGTGGTTGTCTTTCCAGGGCCTGCCACTCACTGCTGTAGTTCAGACCCTCGAGGATTTTGTGGGGCTATCTGGTCGCTTGGAGTGTGAAGGCCCCAACAGACACCTGTATGATTTCACTGGCACTCTGCGGCTGGAGAACCAGAAGTGAGACGTCAACACTCAAAAATACAGGATACAAATAGTTTTTTTGTTTTCTGAAATAAAAGAGTAGTATCTCAAAGGAACTTCAGTACAGTACGAGCCTGAAGCTTTAAAAAATCTTTCTTAATAAGAAGTCCCATAATTTTTCTCATTTCATTTCTTTTTTTTTCTGTTATTGTCCTCAGTCCGGCCCCCCTGGGCCCAGACCAAGTGTTGCTGCGTGGCGCTCAGCTCAGGAACACTCAGTGGGTCGTAGGAATCGCTGTCTACACTGGCCATGACTCTAAACTAATGCAGGTACATCCATTCTTTTGTCTGAAGTCGCTAAGCTTTGTGAGCAAAGGGGAAGATACAGCAACAAATGTCATAAAAGTTGGTATCTGAGCTAAATCTAAAAAAAAAATGTTTTAAAGAGTTTTTAATAAGTTATGCAGTATGAGACATTCATAACTGGGAGTACATCCAAAAGAAGAGTACATGTCCTCAGTACTTCTGTTCTTATTGCTTACACATTTTTCAGCTAACGATGATCATTTATGTAACAGAATATCTTATTACTTGAAATATTCTAAGCATGACTTAAAATATCTTGATGCTGTAACTCAGTAAAGCAGTGGGTGTTTCTCACTTATTTTTCCTTGACCTGCCCACCTCTCAGAACTCCACCAAGGCACCACTGAAGCGCTCTAACGTGGAGCGGGTGACCAACATGCAGATCCTGGTCCTCTTTGGGATCCTGCTGGTCATGGCGCTGGTCAGCTCTGTGGGTGCAGCCATCTGGAACAAGGAGCACACAGAGGTTGCCTGTTGGTACCTGTCCCGGGCAGGTGGGAGAGAACACTCACTAAGAAAAAACATCAAATCCGTCTACCTGTGGTAATCAAAAACGAGAGAAAAGTTATCATTGTTTGTGAGTGATGTAATTCTGTGTGTGTGACATCAGGGGACATCTCCACTAACTTCGCATACAACTTGCTGACATTCATTATCCTCTACAATAACCTGATCCCCATCAGCCTGCTGGTCACTCTAGAGGTGGTCAAATTCACACAGGCCCTCTTTATCAATTGGGTACTCTTCTCTTTCATTTTCAAAATATTATTTTAAGCTAATTTTGAAAGTGAAAGGATTCTGATCAATGACTGTGTTCTGTACGTTTGTCAGGATGTGGAGATGTACTACGCTGAAACGGACACACCAGCTATGGCTCGAACATCCAATCTTAATGAAGAACTGGGCCAGGTCAGTTCCCTGCACTCATCATAACCTGTACAGAACGTAACCTTTACATGCACGGTCTATCAATAGAGTTGGAATAAAACATGCCTGTTTTTTCATTACCAGCTATCATTGTCTCTTCCAGGTGAAATATCTGTTTTCCGATAAGACAGGGACTCTGACCTGTAATGTCATGCACTTTAAGAAGTGCACTATCGCAGGAATCACCTATGGGTGAGTCATCTTTCCTTCAAATGAAATCTTATCTCTTGAATTTTCTTATAAAAAAGTCTTCTACTGAGAGAAATCAGCTTGAACACCCCTGAACATCCCTTTTTGTTGTTTCACTCTTAATTCATATATTAGACTAACCTGACTAAGAATGAGTTATTTCTCTGAGGAATGCACGCTTGCATGCTTGATCACATAACTAATCAATTCATTAACCAATTTAAACTGATTCCTTTTACATTTCCACCTGACTGATAACGCAGCCACTTCCCTGATCTTGACTGTGATCGTTCAATGGACGACTTCAGGTTAGTGACCCTCTCTCGTTTGTCTTTTCCCCTCCTAATATGCGTTTTCTTTCCATTTTGACTCTACACATTCTTTAACATATGCTTTGTATGTGTGGTTTGGTTTGGTAAAAAGAAAAAAAAAGAAACTGCAAGGTGTCTGACATATTGTTTTTTTGTTCCAGCAATCTGCCGTCCAGCAGCAACAACTCTACAGAGTTTGATGACCCAGCTCTCATTCAAAACATTGAAAAGAACCATGTAGGTGTCCCTCAGAACATTCCTTTTGCATTTATTTAAAGCCAACTTTCCAAATTAAAATAGAAGTTTTACTAATTAAAAAAAAACAACTTCTTTGGTTTTTCTGTGTGCATTCAGCCTACATCACCACAGATCTGTGAGTTCCTGACAATGATGGCTGTGTGCCACACGGTAGTTCCTGAAAGGGAGGATAACCAGATCATATATCAAGCCTCCTCACCCGACGAAGGAGCACTGGTCAAAGGTGCCAAGGGGCTTGGCTTTGTCTTCACTGCTCGGACCCCTGATTCCGTCATCATCGAAGCTGTGAGTCTGTCCAGCAGCACCACCTTTCTCTGGGTTCTCCTCCTCCGTTTGGGCAGAAACTGACTTGTCTTTTTCTGTCTATCAGAGGGGAAACGAGATGAGCTATGAACTACTCAATGTGTTGGAGTTTTCCAGGTAAGTCTCCAAAACAAAGGTCCTATCGATCAGGAAACGATTGTTGGTGTAGGACTGCATGTTAAAGCTGGACTCAATATTTCTTTTACAGTAACCGCAAACGCATGTCCGTGGTTGTCAGGACGCCCAGCGGGAAGCTGCGTCTGTACTGCAAAGGAGCGGTATGTCCATCCCACTGCCAGTATCATTCTGCTTGTTGTTAAAACAGCTTTCAGTTTTTAATGGAGACCGTTTTTCTCTCTTTTAGGATAATGTGATTTTTGAGCGTCTGACTGAGGCTTCTCAGTACAACGAAGTAACTGTTGCTCATTTGGAACAGTTTGCTACTGAGGGTAAGTAAACAAACAAAGGAAGTTTTGTTTAAGTTATTTCACTGTATTTATCTCAATAGCTCCACTTCCATTAAGTCAGTGTATTATATCGGCTCTTGCTAGCTTCTACACTACTTGTATATATTATTGTGTTCATGCTAGATATATGTATAGACCAGTCTTTATGCTTTTATAATTCAGCTACGTTGACTCAAGACTTTTGGCGAACTTGAGAAATATCACTGAAAATGCCGTGTAATCGACTGCAGACCTCATTTATGTTAGAACCACCTTTCTTTGGTTATGTAATTTATTTGTGTCCTGTATGAAACTATTAAACTACTCACTCTCACCTAAACACAACTGTTACTGTATGTGCTCTGTGTGTTTCTCATCCTCCAGGCTTGAGGACTCTGTGTTTTGCATATGTGGATTTGGAGGAAGGTACTTATCAGGAGTGGCTGAAGGAATATAATCGTGTCAGCACTGTACTTAAAGACCGCGCTCAGAAACTGGAGGAGTGCTATGAGCTGCTAGAAAAGGTAAAAACAATTGATCATCGTTCTGATTGGAAAGCCCTCGATTAGATGTCTACATCCCTTGTTTTTAAAGGTTCAGTACCATTTATGAGATACTTCTCTGAGGTAGTAGGGTTTATGTTTAATTGATTGAGTCTGACATAAGCAAAAGTATTTCAACTCATGAGGAGGAACGCACGCTGCTCGGCTGCCAGCAGGTGGCAGAGCAGCTTCAGTGATTGCACCCATTCTCATCAGGTGCTTGGAGTCCAGTTCAATTCACTTTAGATTTATTCATCTCTTTTATTGTTTTGTTTTCTGTATTTTTCTCTGGCAAGTAGCAAAAGTAAGGTAGCATTGACTGAATGAAGTACACAGTGGGGTATTTGGTAAAAAGTTTGAACTAATTGGTGAGGAAACCAGAGATTTTAAGAAGAGAGTTAAGGTGAGAAAAATGTGTAAGTAGGAGGAGGAGGCTGCGAGCTCTGGCTAAAAGACCTCAAGGGTAATTACCTGCATCGGCCTGCCAAAAGCTTAGTAGATCTGCAGTCAACAACGCAGTTGTGTTAACTTGTATGTCTGTGTGTCTGTTTGTGTATTTGTCCAAGTGTGTCTAATGAGGGCACACAAGCATTTAAATGCTAAACAAATTAAAGTGGAGGGGGGCGGAGGCTGAGGTTGGTAATGGGTTACTTTTTGCCCCATGGAAACAGAGTTTGCTCCGGTCCAGAATGAGCTGCTTGACTGACTGAGCTGAACCCGCTGGCATTGCTCCCCTCCTCAAATTAGATGTGTATGATGCTCTCAGAGGAGCTTTCACATATACAGTCTCTCTGAAATATTTGGCCAAATATGATTTATTTTAACAACATTAACTTTTTGATGCCATTATGTTTTGCGTTCATCAAATTATGTCAGACTTTTTCCACCCCCCCCACCCACCCGTCATGCTCTGCTGTTCCCCCGACAGAACCTAATGCTTCTGGGTGCCACGGCCATAGAGGACCGTCTCCAGGCGGGTGTGCCAGAAACCATCGCCACTCTGATGAGGGCCGACATTAAGATCTGGGTCCTCACTGGAGACAAACAAGAGACTGCCATCAACATTGGTGAGAGAGGGGTAAATACTTGGAGTGTTGCATAGTGTGAGGGAACCATCCATTTGCTGGTTAATAATATGATTGCTGGAATAATGGCTAGCCTTATGTGGGCTGTGAAATTCCTGACATGCCCTCCTTCTTCAATTGAAATGTGCCAGAGGACGGTGTAAACACACTGCCGGGGAATGCGGTGACATTAGCGCGTTGGGTTTCTTGGCAGCTGCCAAGGAAGTTGATGGCAGTTGCCCAAGAAAGACAGGACCTGAATACAAAATCTGAGCTGACACTTGTCGCTCTTAATTTAAAGGCCGGGACATTCCCCTGAGTTGTACTGGATGGGTGCCCCCTCACTTTTCTTGTACGCCTCGGCATGAGGTTAACATATGTCACAAATAACCAACACCATGTTTTGCTTTTAACTGAAAGAAGGATATTTACCGTCGTGGGTTTGGCCACAGAGTGAGCTACCTCACCTGTGTTTGGTGCTTTGGTAAATCTAATCTCTCTCCTCCGCTCTCTGGTGTCTCAGGTTACTCCTGCCGCTTGGTGACACACGGCATGTCCCTCATCATTGTCAACGAGGACTCTCTGGATGTAAGTAGACCCTCCTCTTCCTCCTGCTAACCCCTTTCCACCACATCAGTGTACACCTTGTACAGTACAGCGGCCTGTGTGTGTGTGTGCCAGAGGGAGGATGTCACGCGGTGGGGTCTTTAAGCAGGTTACCGTGAGAACCGGGGTGTGGTCCCCAGTCAGATTGGTGGGTGGGGCTCTTTGTGTGTTCACAGGTGCAGGTAATTAAAGTCTCTGATGTCCCCTTGAGAGAAATGGATGAAAAGAAAGAAGTGCTGAGCTATCACTTCTGTCCGTCTTCTTTCTGTCATTTCTATAGGGATTCTCATGTTGTGTTGTGACAACACTGTGACTGATCTATTCCCAGCTAAATGCCAGCAGTATGTACAGATCAGATGTGTTCACGATCCGGTTGCTGTTTACTGTGGGAACTGAGACATTCCCTGCGTCCAGATTAGATTTGTCTTTTTCTTTTTTTTTTTTAACTTGCCTTATGTGTTCCTTGCATTCATGTGTGACTGCTTTACCTAAATTACTTAAACTCTGTCATGTGTTCTTGAGTTTCACACAATTTGGTAGAAAATCACAGCTTGTTCCTGTTTTGTTTTTTTGTATTTTTTTTCACGTCTTTGCTTCTGCCTAAGATGCTGGAGGCCATACCTCATGTTTCAAGCGTCAGCACACCGTTTGCCTGTCTGTCTTTGTTTATGGCTTTGTCTGCCAGTGTCAGTTTGTTGGCCCAGCGCTTGTGTTAAACTTAAATGGAGAGACGTCGGCCCTGAAGTTAATCATTTTCTAGCTTCACAGGAAAAGTTGCTCAGTTGGTGGGCATCTCGGTCTCATACTGGGTTCATACTGTAACAGTATTAGTTTACAGCGTTATCAGCATGATCCCTTTATGGTTATCAGGGGATCTTATTAGTGGTGTGTGTAGATGGATTTCAATGTGGCCGTGATTATAAATTTAAACTGCACCTTCACACTCCCCCTTCTGGATTTTTTTTATTCATGCCAATCAGGGGAATGCACGCCTTTCACACCTACCAAAGCGGCACCTGGGGGTTTCCAGACCGCTAACTGCCGGACAAAACCCAGACAGCGTGCAAAGCCACTTAGGCGCTCAGTAAATTAAGTTGGGCGAGATGAATATTTAACTTAAAGGCAATTAGGGTACTTTAAACCAGCAGATGCTTACACAAGCTGCACAACAGTGTGAAATCCAATACAGTAACTGCAACACACTTATCTTTCTAAACATTTGGACACATCTACTGCCTGATGTGATTATTGATTTCAGCACAGTTTTCTGCCTGTTTGGTGTAGTCACACATACCATTAGACCAAAAATAAGCTGAGTGCTGTGTTCTGCAGGGATTAACCACTGACATAAATGGCCTCAGAAGCACATCGGAAAAACAGTTTTGTTGCCATAAGCTTTGAGTTTTTGTGGGTCCTTCAATACACCTGAGAAGAAACTTTTTTTTTCTTCTCTTAAAGGAATCTTTTTCAGGCAGAAAAGAGTCTCTGGTACAGTCCACTGGCTTTAAATGGGCCAAGATGAATGGTGTTTGTCTTCCCTGAAAGGTTCTGTGTTAACGGGGGGGGGACTGGCAATGTAAACAGAAAGGACTAAGGAGCGCGTTGGCTCCAAACTGATCGAGTAAACGGGTTTCTTTTTATCTTTTGGCTGGAACTTACACTCTTAAGATCCAATTGATAACGGCGCTGTTCTAGATCTAAACTTGGACGTGGGTTAGAAAGGAGAGAAAGGGTATTCATGTGGTGTTAGCCACGCTTGTTTATTAGGGTGACTTCAGAGAGCACTGGTTGTGACCGACGCAGATGAAAGCCACACCATCTTCAGTTCAACACTTATCTATCGTGCACTTAAAATAACCCTCGCCAGCTTCACTTCTCGACGCATGTGATCATGTTTGAAAGTCCAACCTGCATTTGAGTGAAAGCAGGAGCTGCTTATCGGCATCTCTCCTCAAGGCTGACCTCTTGCTCCCATTTGTATCAGCCACTGTAGCTTAGCTGGCATTGTTTTCAACATGTGTGTGTTTGTGTGTGTGTGACAGAGAAAGAGAGAGAGAGATCAAGATATAATGTGATTCTGGAGACGCATAGTGCTGCATATGTCAGTCTCTCTGTGGACAAACGTTATCGACACACAACTGTGTAAGATGGGGTCACAGTTCTTCACAGGTGTTAAAAGAGAAGGCAGAGTTGGAGGACGGGTGTGGCACAGGGTTTCTGAGCGTTTGCGCAACGACTGCTGAGCTCCTGCAGGTCTGAGCATCACTGAGTCCACAGGCGTTGCTGCTGGTGTGGCGTTCTCACGTCTAAGGATTTGTTTCACATCTTTCACACCCTCAATCTGCTGCTATCAGCACGCAGCCTGGAATGTGCGGCGCGTCCCCCAGTCGGCACTCACGCTGCAGGCGCAGTCCCCCCAGAAAGAAAACCTGCTCTATATTCCATGCTGCCCTTCATGCCACTACCTCCTCATGTGTCAACAGGCGCCGTCTGCTGAGGAAGCGACCACACACCCTGCGAGCTTAGTGACAGGAAGAGAAATATGCATCAGACGGAGTTACGAAGAACAGGGACAGGGAGAGAAATATGTCTGTTTATTTCTGTGGAAACACGAGGGTGTGTTTGAGAAAGAAGCGTGCAGTGTTTATTGTACTTAATGTGCGATAAGGCCAATCTGGTTAGAGAGAGAAAGGCTGAGAAGAAGATTTGGCTGACCACCTCAAGGGTGATGGAGGAGTGGTAATGCGATGCACTTGTGGTGCTCCTCCTCACCAAAACAAACCCGGGAGCAATGCGTCCCGGGTAAACGGTGTGCGAGCACCGTAACTGTGATAAGCGCCATCTGTCACCCTCAGATCCCAAACCTCACACAGACTGAGCGTTGCCCCCGTTCTCCTGAGACACGAGGGCCCCTTGTACCCCGTATCCATTTGACTTGTCCAAATCTCACAGATTGCACAATGAGGTGGAACGTGGTGGCTCCAGTCAGCTCGAGCGCTCCGATTGTCCATTTAATCAGACTTTCCCACAATCCAACTGCCCTCGTTGTGCTGCCCGCACTACATCCCTTAAACAAACAGCATCTTTCCGCAGGCCATTAATCATCTTTCTGCGCACACACAAACACACCCACACACACACACATTCAGTTGAGCCTGTGCCTGCATGCGTTATTGCTCTCACTGTGGAAATCCACATGTGTGCCTGTGTGTGTGCCTCTGGCCTCGGCAGCAGAGGATGTGGGTGTTTGCACAGATGCGCTGTCTGACAATTAAACGCTATATTAAATCTCACTGGTGACAGAGTCTGCAGTGTAAGAATGAGCTCGGCTCTCCGCCTTTTTCACTCAGCAGCTCTTCTGTTCGCCTCTGTCAGCTTTTCCTTCCGTCTGGTTCACTCTCCTTGCCTTCCTTTTTTCCCCCTTTCTTTGTACTTACTTCTATTTATCTTGCTTAATGCTTTTTTTTGTATATGTTATGCTGTGGAGTTTGGACTAAGGAATAGGTGGCCTGGAAAAGATCAACATTTGGCTTCCCCTATCATCACTGTGTTATACAGTGATATATCAGCAATAGAGAGAGAGGATTGTGTGTGTGTGTGTTTCTGTTTCTTTGGGCTAATGTGTTTTATTATAGAATGCAGTGAGAAAAGGTGACCTGTGATATCTCAACCCGCCTCCATAACCCGCCTATTTTCTGATCTAAATATAAGCCTGATAACATTCCATGCAGTTTGCACATACATGTGTTTTTGAGAGGTCCTGCTTTTTTAAGTCCAGATGCATACGAAGGATAAACATTTAACTTGGAACCCAAAAGCGTGCCTGCTAATGAGAGCCGTCATATTACAGTTGTTGCAATCAAAGCATTTTTCCCCCTCTGCAATTCCAAAAATAGCATGTCATTTAGCGTGAGAAGTGAAACTGCGCAGTGATGCTATTTTTTATTTTATTTCTTCTCTCAGCAGTTCATAGTGGACTAAACCTTGTTTTTCATGTTTAGACACTAT
Source organism: Menidia beryllina (assembly GCA_013363375.1). Taxonomy (NCBI): domain Eukaryota; kingdom Metazoa; phylum Chordata; class Actinopteri; order Atheriniformes; family Atherinopsidae; genus Menidia; species Menidia beryllina. The sequence goes on from JABUIW010000156.1 coordinate 4,164,143, forward strand.
TCTTTTGTCTAGAGATCGCTGTTTGGTCAGGGCTTGTTCCGATTGAAGCGGCTGACTTTAAACTGGAAGAGCTGGCCAGTGTTCATACCGTAGTTACCTTCTAAGTCTTCTGTAGCTCTCTGCAGGCTTATCCTGCTTCTTATCCCAGGTTCAGCTCAAGCCTGGTCTGAACCTGCTGTGACAAGTCGCCGTGGTGTTCCAGGACCTCGCTGCATGTGCAGCAAACCCATTGTGACCAGATATGTGCACAGGCTCTGAATCACAACAGCGCAGTTAGCAGCTGGGCTGTTTTTGCTCTCAGGGCATTTGTCCATTTTTTGATGACTTTAAAATGGGAAAGAAAATGTATATAAACAGCCAATGTACACACAGCCCCCCGCACATTTACATGCCAGGATAAACTCATGCATGTGTTTTATACCTCTATGGAAACTCATGCACCACCCACACAAACACACATACACACACACAGGCAGACCCATAGCCCCTTTTGAGGTTAAGAACTCTGACAACCTGTGATCTTCTTTAATCCTTTCATTATGTTTTTGTTTTCCTTTCCCCTGTTTGGGGGAAAAAGTTGAATGCAAACAGGAATTCCGGCACACAAAGAAAAACACACAGCCTCAGGCTGAGAAAACAAGAGCAAGGAATTTTTGGGGCGAGGAGGAACGCCTGTGTGCGGCGGGTACGCATGTGTGCATCGCTATTTGGCAATAAGGAGAGCGGCGGCGCTGTTCACGCGACGTTGTTGCGCACACGTCTGGTACATGCTGATGCGTTGACTGAGGGGTCACTTCTCTGTGGGTCACCGGTGTCCCTGCAGGTCAGACAGCCGCCAGTAACCCACTGTGAAAGACGGAGGAGACTGTTACTGGCACCGGGTTTTTCTGTCTGGAAGTTGGGTTCTTTTTTTTTTAACCGACGCTCCATAGGTGCTTATTTGTGTTGCTCTTGATCCTCAAACAGGCACGTTTTTAGATGGAATTTCATTTTGTTTCATTGGATGGATAAAGCAGTCTTTCCATCTGTTTAGCGTTTCAGTGATTTGTTTGGTTTTAGCCTAATTTAATCTCTGAAAAGTCCATTTCTTGTTATTTAATATGCTAGTTCCGTTTAGAATGTAAAGAATTTACATGAGACTTTTTGTATATCAGAATTCACACAGAGGAAGTAACCCAGATGTGTGTGTGTGTGTGTGTGCATTTGTGGAGACGGCATGGTTAAACTCATTGCGTGTCTACTGCTCCACATGGAATTCATTACACCTCCTGTTGGATGTTTATTTTCTCTATTAATCCTTGTTCCTCTATTATCAAGAGCTCCATCAAAATGGCTCCAAACTCCTGCCCTGCAGGCGAGCTGGCATTTAAACAAACACATACGTTTATATACCACACAAACACACACACACACACACATTGTCGGTCCACGTGAATGATACACTTCACCCATCCTCATCATCACTGACATTTGTCCTCCTTCACTTTCCTTTTTCCCCTTTTGTGGTTCATTCCTCCTTCCCTCCCGATTGCTTATTTTTTTCCCACTGTCATGTGTCGCGGCGACGGGAAGGAAAGACGGAAGCTTTTACTGCCCACCTAAACATGCCTTCAGGACCTCACAGCATCAGTATGTCCTGATGATGTCTAGAACAACTGTGAACTTTATATTGGCATCCTTAATTTTGTAGTGTACACAGAAGCAAATTGTTTCCCCGGATGAAAGCAGCCGGCGCAGCCATGAACATGTGTCTTCCATTTACTGCCAGGGGCTTTTGACCTTTCAGCAAAGTGCTGTGTGTGTTTTGATGTGTGTGATTTAAAATTTCAACACTGTGTCAGGCAACAATGTTCTCTCAAAAACATAACATAAAAACAACTTAAAACCAGAACAATGGGCTCACTTTCAGCGTCAACTGCCTCATTGCAGAAGAGAGTTTTGCCAGATTAAGAGATTGTCCGCAGTTAGTGTTCTTCATAGATCCTTTTAACCCTATAATGCCGTATGTATCCTGTTTGATGCATACAGTTTCTAAGCTGCTTTGCATCTGAGACATTTTGCATCCTTTAGTGACAAAAAATTCCTAAAAACCCTGTTGTACACAATCCGATATATCTGATAACAGCGGGCAGAAGACTTATTGCATGGTAATAAATGATGAATATTCAAGGAAAAATACAGTTTCTTTTTTTCATATTTATCAAAGGGCCAAATAAATACTTCAAACAAAAAGATATTCTCTCTATTTTTTCTTGGATCAGGCTTTAAAAAGTTAAGCACTGTGAATACACTGCTGACCAAAGGTAACTGTAGAGATGATGTCAAAGAGGGCTCTGTAAGTAAAGGAAACTTTTCTAATCAGGAAAAAATACCATCTTCCCCTCTGTGTGTTTGTCTTCTTGCAGGCTACTCGTGCCACGCTCACGGCTCACTGTTCCTCCCTGGGTGACTCTCTGAGGAAAGAAAATGAGCTCGCACTCATCATTGATGGCCAGACGTTGAAATATGCCCTGTCCTTCGAGCTCCGTCAAGTCTTCCTGGACTTGGCGCTGTCGTGCAAAGCTGTGATCTGTTGCAGGTAAGGAGGCATCTCCCATCGTGAACACGCATCACAAAAACTGCGGGCGCCTGATGGGGCAGGGCATTTTCTCTTTATTCAATTATGTTCTAACACTGCAGTCGTCCTCAGATAAAGGTGAGTGTCTATAAAACGAAACAGGTGGAAGTCTAGGCTCATGGTTTGCAAAGGAATTATAGACTCAGAAACAAATGGGCCTTTCCCCGTGCACATGCTCAATATCTTCTTACCTCTTTTTGTAAGAAACTGTAGAAGAGGAAGTACAATTCACGGTGCTTGTGTTCAAGAATTAAATTCTTTGTTCACCATGAGTGCTGGGATGAGAACGGGGGTCCAGTGAAAGGGTTGGTACATATGCATGTCGTGATTCCGGGAGATTCTCTTAACTGCTTTGAGCATAATAACTTGTAAATCCACAACTGTTGACAGTTGTAAGGTTTGTTGGTTGTCCACCATGAATGAGGTTGGCAAAATCTTTTGTTGTTGCACAGTAAGAACACAGTAATAACAAAAACAACCTTGCAACGACTGGAATACCTCTAATTCATGCCTCACCTGCTGTTGGTGCCACCGGAGTCGGCACAAACAGGCGCAGTGACATTTTACAGTTACATTTATACAAAGCACACCCTGTTCACAGCCTGTTTATTGCGCATTTCCTTTTTTGGTCATGTTCCAGTCACGACCAGTTGTAATGTTTAACAAAAGATTTTTCCACTCGTCTTTTGATGTGTGTGTGTGTGTGAGTGAGTGTGTGTAGCCAGGAGGGACGTAACCAAGTCTCTCCTTAACATTCAAACAGTATCCGGGCTCAGGTCTCACAGGCCTTGCAAAGAGCCTCCAGCTTCCTCTCCTCTGTCCTTTTTCGGTTCACATCCCCTCTTCCTAACTCTTTGTAGATCGGAGATCCTTTCTAACACTCAAATCACTAGTGGCAGGTTTAGTTTAGGAGCATTCGAGGGTTTTGGATCAAATTCAGTAGAGTCCTTAGTATTTTATACACATCTATCTTGAAAATAAGGAAAAAACTTTCTTCTTTTATATCTCAACAAAAAGTAACGTCTTATTAAAAGTTTTCTTTGAAACATTTCAGGATCTGAGCTGCTCCTAACCATTCATTTGAATAATCATTGGATGTCTGAAGATGTGCTTTTAGAGATGTTATTACAGTCACAATGATCAGACAAGAGTGAAAAATGTTGCTCATTTTGTCATGTTTTCTTTCCCTGTAATCATCTAATGAGCTTTCAGCTTTTTCTTATGACCTCCTGGGAGGTCCCGTCCCCAACACTGGGTTCTCAATGATTCCTTTTAATGAGCTGATATGTGGCTGTGTGTTCATACCTGTATAATAAAGGACATAGCCTTAACTTCTAAAGTCACCCCCAAACATGGCTGCATTTCTCACCTTCCCTGTGTTTGCGGGTTAGTGCGGGAGTGTGTGCGTGTTGTGTGAGTGTGTCTCAGGGGGCGGTGGAGTGGAGCACACTCGTACGCATGGGTTCCCGACTTCACTGCGCGTTTGTTTATAGGAGGACTTAGCGGCTGCTTATTTTCTGCTCAGCTCCACCGTGAAGAGCACTGGGAGCCTTTCATCTCTGCAGCTCCACTCTGCACAGTCCCCGACTCTGTTAGCTGTGTGTGGAGAGGAATGGTAGGGGCAGAGATGTGGAGGGATTTGTGGTTGGAGGCCAAGAGTCGTTGGGGCAGAGGCAGTCGTGCACACTTCAGACACAGAAAACAAAGAGCACAGGTTGATCCCACCCCCCCAGTGAAGACTTCAGAGGCCAAAACTCTTACTGTTTACCCTTCTGACTTGTGCCTGTCTGTAGGTTTCTGATTTTGAAGACTTGCTTCTCCATGTTTCCAGCCCAAACACAACCTAAACTCATCCTGCTTATGCATTCAATGAAGATGGATCATGATCACTTTTGAGCTCCTGTGTGTGTGTGTGTGTGTGTGTGTGTGTGTGTGTGTGTGTGTGTGT